>JAMKQA010034550.1:0-15151 GCA_024699735.1 Posidonia australis | reverse complement strand
GGTGCGCCAGCCCTGCTCACAAATGTCTGATTTGGGCTCTGGCTAATGGGTTTGGGGCTCGGTTTAAGGGCTGATCGCATCCAAAGCAACATAGGGACACTCATTCCTGGGTTACCTCAAAATCGGGGTGTCTACACTATGATTGGGTGTTTTTTTCTCCTTCCTTCATCTACCATGTGTAGGAAAGTAGAGACATGTTTGCTTGCCCCTACAGGCTTACTTTAAAATTCTCAAGATAAAACCAACATCTAGGCACAACTAGAGACAGATATACACCTGTTCCCTCATTTGGTTTAATAAAATGCAAGTAAAACACACCTAGCATTCTTGCATGAATAATTCATATAGCAGCATGCATCTTCTCCTCTCCTGAGTCTACCTATAGTATACAAAGGGCAGTCCCAGTTCTCGTTCTATTACTTTGGCATAGGATAGGGTGTCGATCTGTCCCCCCTTGTCGAAGGTCGTGTCGATGTTAGTAAAGGGTATAGCCCATGCTTTGGCAAGGTGGAGGCTCCCAACGCACCACCGTTCCATCGATTTGGCGTGGGATGAGACCTTACTTTCTGGCCTTGAGTCGAAGACCCATATTACCCATGAGAGAATCC
The DNA here is from genome assembly GCA_024699735.1 of Posidonia australis. Classification (NCBI taxonomy): domain Eukaryota; kingdom Viridiplantae; phylum Streptophyta; class Magnoliopsida; order Alismatales; family Posidoniaceae; genus Posidonia; species Posidonia australis. The sequence continues at coordinate 14,543 of JAMKQA010034550.1, read as the reverse complement.
AAAGTAGATGGCCTACTAGGATACACAGAGATGATGAGGGAGAGCATTGTAGTTACAAACATATGCATGTGTGCCATTCATACCACGTTAATAAACACTGCATGACTTTATTTGTGTTGTAAGTTCTGACTTCAGTCTTGTCATCTTATGCGACGTAGGTTAGTGAACGAGTTTCCTAGCCTGAGCTCGAGCGCTCCATCTTCTGGCATCCCTATTGCAACCGCTCTTTGCCATCTTTCCCCGAGTTATTCGTCGATTTCGACGATAGCTCGTCCTAGGATTCACTCCCTTGTTTGCCACCGTAGTCCTGTTATCACCCATTCCTGGTCAGCTATGGCCCAACGTGTTGGTGACGCTCACCCCATTGGTTTCCTAGACGAGATCTCTACCTCAATTCCTTTTACTCTGACTGTTATGTCTATGGTCCCATCACCTCCTCTCGTGCATAGCTTCTTGGTGCAATAGGAGTCCGCTCCTTTTTCTCTAGGTTTTCAGCAGGTCATCAGTCAAGGACCTATCGCTGAATCTGTTGCAGTGACCGCCACAAGGGTCCCTGAAGCACCGCTGACTATCACCTACCCTCAAGGCCACCCCATCCCCGGCACTCAGTTTGCTATGGTAGCTTTAGTCGTAGGTTCCCTGCCTCTTGGACAGCCCGTGTCTATACCTTCTTTTGCTTTAGGCTAGTTGTCCATCCTATCCCTTGGTGCTGCTGTCGATGGGTCTTGGACCGTGTAGGTAGAGTAGTTGATGGCCCTCAGACAGAGGCTCCAAGGCATGGCTCTGTCATTGAATCCCAATATGGTTGTTCTCATTGTCACCCTTGAGGTTCCAGCATAGCCCCACATAGCTCTACAAGTTCACCCCACAACACCACTGCCTCGGCCGTTGCCCTGACTGCTTACTGCTCCGACGATGGGGGTGACGCCTCTGCCTGCTCCACCACCACAATACATTGCACAGCATATGACTCCCATCCCTTGTGGTTAGCCCGATGGGTTAGTAGGGGCACAACATCCATAGGGCCCACTACTTGGGACAACACCCATGCAGCCACTGTCGCTCCATCATCCTACACCACCCACCGCACAACATTTGACCTACCCTACATCAATACATCAGCAATTAGCACCACCATCATACATACCATCCCACGCTGCACCCACACATGAGTATGCTGGCCATCGCGATCTGACACCAGGTGTTGTGCTAGTGGATCTGAAGGAGCACTTAGGTGTGATCCATACAGTGTACGCAGTCACTGCCTCAACTGCACCACCCTCAGCGGTAGTAATCCTAGACGCTCTCCTTGCTTGGATGGGTGATCTCAAGAAAGCACTACGTTTAAAGCAAGGAGGGATCACCAGCCTTACCAATTTTGGGGACCTCTGTTATTTCCCAGAGGCAATACTCCCATCGAATTTTCACATTCCGAACTTCAAAAAGTACAATGGGAAAGGTTGTCCAATCTCACATTTGAGAGCATACTGCGGAGATCTCACATAGCTTCAAGCTGATGAGCGGTTGTTAATCTGCCTATTCCAAAAGGGTCTCACTGCCTACTCTTCAGTGGTTCACTTCACTAAACATGGCCTCAATTAAGACTTGGGACAACCTCATTTAGGTGTTGTGGAACAGTACTCTTTCAATCTAGATCTGGTCGCCAAGTGCGAGGACTTGATCACCATCAAGCAAAGACCTAACGAGTCATTCGAGGAGTACGTCAGTCGTAGGTGTGCCCTCGCCTCTCAAGTCTGGGATAGACCCTCCGACGAGGAGTCTATTGAACTCATTATTCGAGGAGCGTTGCCAACAACAGGGGCTTTGCTGAGCATTCAACTAGTCACTAGTTTTGCATCATTGATTTAGGCAGGCACGAGTGTGGAAAGCTCCTTACGAAGTGGCAATTTTCTTGCGCTCATAGCATTCGCCAACCAAGCTACTGCTGCTGCTCCTGGTAACAACAACAACAGCTATTATGGTGCCAACCCTCATCATTTTTGGATGAAGGACCAATCCAAGGCTGTCGTGGCGTACATTGGATCTCCAGCTACACCAGGCAATGCACCAAGGCGGCCCAACCTGAATCAAGTAGTGTATAGGCCTACACCTAGTACACAACATAGACCACAGATCACTACCACAGCCCAACTGGTATATCCAACCCCTTTGGTCAGGCAAGGGCAGAACCAAGGGTGGAGGCAGCCTCACCCTCCAAGGCATAACTTCACTCCACTAGTTGAGCCACTGAGTGCCATCTTGCCAAAGGTCATGCCACTTCTAACGCTGTCAGAGATTCATGCACCACCGAATCCCCTTTCGTCGTGGTACAAAGTGGATCTATACTGCAACTTTCATCAAGTCATAGGGCACTCGACTGGTAGTTGTTTCACACTGCAGCATCCAATTTAGGATTTGATTGACAATATGGTCATCATAATCAATACACAGGAGGTAGGCACAACATTTGTACCAGCACAAGCACAATCTTCACAGCCTAGCATTGTGAATCAACTGTTGCCCAATCACAGTGCCGGAACTTCAGGCATTCATGCCATCTTCCCCTCAGGTTCTGTCCCATTCATGACAGACCCTTCTTCTCTTATCTTCTTGATCCATGAGTCTCCTCATGTGCATCACCATCAGTCAGCCTTGTCTAGCTCTAAGCACACAATCCATATGATACAATTGACAACAAGGCCGAAGCATGCCACTACGTCCGCCACCATGCAACCAAGGGCTCCCACACCCATTTACGTACTTGCCAGACCAGAGCCCACTCAATTAACCTAGCTTAGAGCTCAGCCAGCTCCTTTCCTAGTAAACCCACCACCAGCCGTATTAGATCTAGCAGCTCGTGCTCCTCTGGTCATTAACTTGACCCAAGATACCCATCATGTTCCCTATGACCACGCTGTAGAAATGTGTGTTGAGATCACATGGTCAAGGAGAGCGTACAAGCCTACGGCACCAACCACCAAACACCAAACCGAGCCACCCAGAACCTCCCCACTCACAGCCTATGAGCCAACCACCTTAGCCTATCATAGAAGAAGTCCCCGCCAACACCACCAAAAAGGACCAACCCTCTACCGACATTACCACCCAGTTAAAAAAGGTCAAGGCCGACATCTCCATTTGGGACCTCATTCATACATCCACAGAACACTGAGAGGCCTCCCTGAGGGTTTTTCAAGAAACCCATGTATCCCCCACAATAGAACTGGCTACCCTCGAAAGCATGATTGGCATGATTGTGGTCCTCGAGGTCATTTCATTCTCCAGCGAAGAGCTACCTCCAGTAGGGGTTAACCATAATCAACCCCTATTTGTCATGGTGTAGTATCAAAGCTTTCGCATTGCTTTGACGCTGGTGGATAACGAAGCAGGTTTAAATGTCTACCCCCTATGTACAGCGTGCAAGATTAGATTCAAAGCCGAGGACATTACACTAGCCACCAAGCGGATGATTGCTTTCGATAACACACATCATGATGCCCTAGGAATTCTGGTTATTCCTCTTACTATTGGGCCAGCTGTATTCGATGTGGAGTTCTATATTGTGGATCTAGAGTAGTCTTTCAACCTTCTGCTTGGGCACCTCTGGTTGCACAAGCATCAAGTGATCCCCTCGACTATCCATCACATGGTCAAATTCCGATGGGGCAATGACATTGTTGTTGTCATAGCTCAAGACCTTGAGAAGGAAAGGGTCGATATTGTGTCTTCTGTTGATCCCTAGACTGTCCACTTTGACCACACGCCCATAGATGTCATGTTTAAAGTCAATAGGTTCGAACCAATCAACTTTATCCCTATCCTTGAATGTGTCAGCCATCTGACTGTTCGCAATAACCCCCTGTTGATGGTTGAGAAATTGTGTTGCAAATGGGGATACTAGAAAGTAACACTACTCAATCAATACGAATTGGAAATCATCGAGCCTGTCTTGGTAGAGGAATGGAGGGAGCAAGAATGACTCGACTACGAAGGGCACCCCCCGAAATTGCGCTCGCGAAGACATTGCAACTCATCATCCCTTGGGGTTTGTCTAACTTTGTCAATGCAGGTCACTTAGATCCGAACCAGAGTCAAGCTGTAGCGACATTGGCACATCAGGACACACCCCAGTAGTCACATGAATGGGTTTACATCGAGGACTGCTACTCAGAAGAGGAACAGTTTGTGGAATAAGTGGCACAATGTTCAGTTGTGAAGAGATCCACAGATACCTCATGCCAATACAATCAGAGCAAGAAATGCCACTTTCAACAATGCTTGCAGTAGAGTCAGCGATAGAGGTGTCGCTAGCCCCAGTTTTGAGGACAGTCTCACCCATCTTGTCAACTCATCGATTAGCCGCCATGTCAGTGTCTATCTCAGAAATAGCGACAAAACAAAGACTGGAGCAATTTTGTCCGTACTCGTTGATCTATCCTCGGATAGTGAAGAAGCAGATGTTGTGGAGGCACAGATAGACAGTTTGGTCAATGACCTGAAGGTCTTGTTCCAGGAGTAGCTAGCCACCCTAGCAGAGGATGCCATTGAGCAGGACTGAGACAAGAAAGACAAGGTAGTCATGGTAGAAAACAAGACAGCCATCCCCAGCCAGCAGCAAGACCAACACACCATCATGGTCTTGGTAGAACCAGAGAAAGCATCCACTAGACCAGTTGAGTTGATCACTCTGTAGTCGGGATGTGGGTCTACGTAGTATTGGCAGCCGAAACCTCACCTCAAGCAGGGTGAGGGTCAAAAAAAAGATCCTGAGATTGGCTCAGGAGAGAGCGTGGGCGGCATCACTCATATCAATCAGCAGTAGGACAACCACCACTCAATATCACCCTATGTACATAGTAAAGAAAAACCCAAAAAAGTGGAAAAAACAGGAAACCCAAGAAAGTAGAAAAGCAAGAAAACCCAAAAAAATTGGAAAAACCAGAAAATCCAAAAAAGATAGCAGAGATAGAAGAGCATTCCACCATACCGACAGCTCCCATATAGACGATGGTCGCACATTGAAAATATAGAAACACTAGAGTCAATGTGACCACCACGAGATGTTATCAAGAGCAAGAGGGAGAAGACGCCGCCCCCAACCTTCCTAGGGGAAATCCTACCAAATGAGGATGATTTGAATAGTGAAGTAGACTACGACGCCACACTAGAGCCTCAATTTTATGATAATGATCCCAAAGGCCCAAATCTACATGTGGAGGAAGAAACTGAAGTAGTTAACATTGGCACGGTTGAAGAAGTCAAGGAGGCATGCATCAGTGCCCAACTTTTGCCACAACCTAGAGCAGAATTCATAGCATTTTTAAAAGAGTACGTCGACATCTTCGCCTAGAGTTACGCCGATATGCTAGGCCTAGATGTCGAAGTGATGGTGCACACGCTACCATTGAAGCCTGATGTCAAGCTAGTCAAATAGAAACTCAGAAGATGGCGACCTCAATGGCTCCTAAAACTTAAAGAAGAAATCATGAAATGTTTTCCTCAATGGCAGCAAGCAATGAACTTCCTCAAGGTTGTTCAGTACCCAGAGTGGTTGGCCAATGTTTTCCTAGTGCCAAAGAAAGATGGGAAGGTCTGCATGTGCATAGACTATCAATACCTTAATAAGGAGATCCCCAAAGACGACTTCCTGCTTCCTCACATCGATGTCTTGGTCGACAACACAGCAGGGCATAAAATGTTATCATTCATGGACGGATTCTCAGAATACAACCAGATTAGAATGGTAGAAGAGGATATGGAGAAGACCTCTTTAATCACCCCTTGGGGAGTCTTCTACTACAAGATAATGCCGTTTAGACTCAAGAACACAGGTGCAACCTATCAAAGAGATATGACGACACTATTCTAAAACCTCATGCATCAAGAAATCGAGGTGTATGTGGATGACATGATCGTCATGTCCAAAGAGCCCGAGGACCATCTCTCCTGCTTGAGAAAGTTGTTCGACCGTTTGAGGAAGTATAAGCTCCATCTCAACCCTAACAAATATGCATTTGAGGTATCATCCGGGAAGCTCCTTGGTAACATCATCAGTCAAAGAGGAATAGAGGTGGATCTACACAAAGCTGGAGCTATTATTGACATACCACCCCCTACTAATTAAAAGGAGGTTCGAGGATTATTAGGGCAAATACAGTACATCAGTAGATTCGTAGTGCAGCTCACCTTGATCTATAGCTGATCTTCAAGTATCTTAGAAAAAATGCATGGACCTAGTGGAACGACGAATGCCAAATCGCCTTTGACAAGATCTAGCAGCTTTTGACAAAACCTCAAGTCTTAGTTCCCCTGATGCTTGGATGGCCTCTACTCTTATATCTCTCAATTACACAACACTCCATGGGTGCAGTTTTGGGGCAACACAATGAGTCAGGGTGTAGGGAGAGGGCAATCTATTATCTGAGCAAGAAGTTCAATAACTACGAGGTCAAGTGTAGTACCATAGAGAAAGTCTGTTTATCCTTAGTATGGGCCACCCAAAGACTCAGGCACTACAAGATGGCTTACCCAATACTGCTATTGTGTCGACATTATCCTCTAAAGTATTTGTTCCAGGAGCTAGCACTAGTAGGCAGATGTATTAAGTGGTAGGTCTTGTTATCCCAATATGGCATCACCATCGTCACGCAGAAGTCAGTAAAAAGGCAAGCCATGGTAGATCATCTAGCTGACTTACTACTGTCTAAATACCAGTCGTTGCAGATGTAGTTCCCCGATGAAGATATCTTATTCGCTATGGAGGACGAAAAGCCTAATAGCCCTAATGATGAGCCACAGTGGCACTTATACTTTGATGGAGTCATCAACAAGAAGGGCAGAGGGATAGGTGTGGTGTTGTCGACACTGCAGGGACAACTGACCCCATTAGCCAAGAAGTTAACCTTTGAATGCACTAACAATGAGGCGGAATATGAAGTGTGCATCCTAGGGTTACAACTAGCACTTGAGCATGGCGCACAAAAGCTGCAAGTACATGGTGACGCAATGCTGGACATCTCACAGATCAATGCTGATTGGAGAACAAAGGACCCAAAGCTTTTGCCATACCATGAATCCCTTCTAAAGCTTGTCAAAGAATTTGAGGACACATGGTTCTCTTTCATGAATAGGGAGAGGAATGCCTATGTAGACACACTAGCCACCTTAGCATCTTGACTCTCGATCCCAGAAAACAACAAAGTCGAACTATCAATTGTCCACATGGAACAACCAGCCCATTGCATGAGCATAAAAGAGGCAAACATGACAGAAAAGCCTCCATGGTATCATGATATCAAGGTCTATCTTGAATCAGGCCACCTCTCACCTTACACCTTAGCTACAGATAAGAAAACCATAGCACGGCTGGCATCGAAATACATTCTAGGAGCTAGACACCTGTAAAGAAGATCCTACAATCTGATGCTCTTGCAATGCGTAGATAAGAAGGAGGCCGACACCCTGATACTTCAGATCCACGCAAGAACTTGTGGTTCGCACATGAACTGGGTTCTTTTAGCCAAGAAGATCATGCTACAAGGCTACTTCTGGTCGACCATGGAAGCCAACTATTGTCAATTTGTGTGCAGATGCCACAACTGCCAAATTCATGGGAACTTCACTCACACTCCTCCACAGAAACTGTACAGCATGTCCTCACCATGGCCCTTCTCCACTTAGGGAATAGACATCATTGGAGCCATACACCTGTTGGCCTCCAACGGTCATCGTTACGTACTAGTAGCGATTGACTACTTTACGAAGTGGGTAGAAGCAACTTCAAATAAGACCATCATTGTTGTAACAACAAAAAAGTTCATTAGAAACAACATCATAGCACTGTATGAAGTCTCACACGTTATCATCTCAGACAATGGAAAGAACTTTATTGCCAAAAGAATCGATGACTATCTCCAGAGTTACAAGATTAAGCATCATAGATCTTCCCCTTACTGGCCACGGATGAATGATGCAGTCGAGTCTGTAGATAAAAACCCCACCATGGTTTTGAAAAAGATGGCAATGACTCACAAAGATTGGCTGGAGAAGCCTTCCTACGCACTATGGGCATATATAACATCCATTGGAGCAACACCATACTCATTGGTGTACGGCATGGAGGTAGTTCTCCCCATTAAGGTAGAAATCCCATCACTAAGAATCCTTAAAGAAGCTGAGCTCGACGAAGCAGAATGGGTAGGAGAATGCTATGTCCAACTGAACCTCGTAGATGAGCACAGACTACAGGCCATGTACCATGCTTAATGCTATCAGAGGAGAATGGCGAGGTCCTACTGGAAGAAAGTCCGGCCTAGGAGCTTTACACCAGGCAACTTAGTATTGCTAGCAATCCACCTCCCTGACGCCTGTGGAAAGTTCAGGCCTAACTGGCATGGCCCATATGTCATCAAGAGAATCTACTTTGGGGGTGCAGCAATCCTAGAGGACATGGATCACACAAAGCAGTCAGAGCCAGTCAATGTGTGCTACCTGAAGAAGTACTACCAGTGATTGGGAGCCATATCCTTACCTTGCAATGTCGTCATCCACCATCATTGCATGCATTGCCATGCACTCTACGTACCTGCACTCTCATTCCGACATCACACATTCTACATTATATTTGCATATATGTTTTATTTTCACAGTCATCCTTTGCATTACAATAAATAAACGCACGCACAAGCATAAGCATCTCTAGCATTCGCATAATCATCGCCTGATGATGAAAACCATGGAAAGCTAGCTTGCCCAGGATAGGGTTGTTCTCCTTAGTTGACACTACTTGAGTTTCCTAGACAAGTGAAGGAACCACCATCCATCGGGAACAATGCAAAATACCCTAAGAGACCTACACCTCCAAGGGGAGATAAAATGTTAGGGTGAGAGCGAGAGGGTGAGCGAAGAAATATATATATATATACGTAAGGGTATCAAAAGAAGTTGGAAGATAGAAGATGCAGAAAGAAGCTTGCCTTAAAGAGAGAGGTGAGTAGAGTAGCTCTACCCCTACCACACACCTTGGGGAGGAGTTGCAGTACGTATTTAGAGAGCCCACACAATTAAAAGGAACTAGCCACCCCTTTTCCTTAAAATCAAGCAACCTGAGCCACCACCTAGATATCCAATACCCCCAAGCAAAGGGTAGAGCGAACCAACAAGCCTATAAGGGAATAAAAGAAAAGAGCATCATGAAAAAAGTAGGTGTAGGACCCAAAGGAGGTATGGTACAGAGCATTGTTCTCCTACACCACCACTTAACCACAACTTTGCCTATTCCAGAGAACCACTGACAAATTAGGGCATTCAGGTAGGGTCCAGTGAATCCAAGGCAAACTCCTCCTTCATGGCAAACATTGAAAGCTTTCCTGGCACTGAGGGCAAATAAGAAATAAGAAAAAGCATCAGCATGCATACACAGGCATAGTTAGTCATCTCTTTCACATTCAACTTTGCAAGGATTCACATGGCCTTCAACCAGGGGCAAGTTAGCTACCCTGTGCTTGGAGTCCGCCACGTTCGGCTAGGGCCATGTCAGCTGCTCTTGTTCAGATGTTACCAAGACAATATTTCGACTAGGAACCTATCAGACATTCTCTAAGTTTGGTCCTCTCAGCTTGTCACCTTGAACCAGGGGCATGTCAACGGCCCTCTAGCTAACCCATAGCAGATTCTTCCCCTATTGGAAAAATTACAGTTACGCCCCTACCTTGGTGCCAAAAGCATCTTAAGCCCCGCTTGTCTACCAAAGACTCCCAAACACCTTATGATAGTCTGAGGCCACTCATTGCAGTAGGAGAGGCCACAAGCAGAGTTCAATGCACTCAGTCAAAGAATTATAGATTTACCACTGCCATGCCAAAGAAGCGATAGTTCTCCAGAAGAAGCTAGAGTTGGATCGACCATCGTGATCGCTCTCATCAATCTCTCTCATTTCTTTGTTGGCCCGGCAAGTCTGATAACTTGTCAGCTCTCTCCTTTCTTTGCCGGCCCACAAAGTCCGATAACTTGTCAACTCTCTCATTTCCTTGTCGACCCAGCGAGTCCGATAACTTGTTAGCTCTCTCATTTCTTTGTCGACCCGGTAAATTCGATAACTTGTCAGCTCTTTGCTTTCTTTGTTGGCTCGGTAAGTCCGATAACTTGTCAGCTCTCCTCATTTTTTGTCAGCCTGGCAAATTTGATAACTTGTCAACTCATCCATTTCTTTGTCGGCCCGGCAAGTCAAATAACTTGTCAGCTCTCTCCTTTCTTTGCCGGCCCAGCAAGTCTGATAACTTGTCAGCTCTCTTCTTTCTTTATCGATCCGGTAAGTCTGATAAGTTGTCAACACTCCCATTTCTTTGTCGGCTTGGTAAGTCTGAAAACTTGTCAGCTCTCGCCTTTCTTTGTCAGTCCGACAAGTCTGATAACTTGTCAGTACTCCTATTTCTTTGTCGGCCCAGCAAGACTAATAACTTGTCAACTTTCCAATTTCATTGTTAGCCCGGCAAGTCCGATAACATGTCAGCTCTTCCATTTATTTGTTGGCCCAGTAAGTCCGATAACTTGTCAGCTCTTCCATTTCTTTGTCGACCCGGAAAGTCCGATAACTTGTCAGCTCTCTCCTTTCTTTATAGGCTTGGTAAGGCCGATAACTTGTAAAATCTCCCATTTCTTTGACAGCTTGGAAAGTTCGATAACTTCTCAGCTCTCCCATTTCTTTGTCAGCTCTATCATTTCTCTATTGGCCCAGCAAGTCTGATAACTTGTCAGCTCTCTTTTTTCTTTGTTGGCCCAGCAAGTCCAATAACTTGTCAGCTCTCCCCTTTCTTTGTCAGCCTAGTAAATCTGATAACTTGTCGCTCTTCCATTTCTTTGTCAGGCCAGTAAGTCCAATTACTTATCAGCGCACTCCTTTGTCGGCCCAGCACGTCGGTAACATGTCAGCTCTCCCATTTCTATGTTGGCCTGGTAAGTTCAATAACTTGTTAGCTCTTCCCTTTCTTTGTCGGACAAGTAAGTCTGATAACTTGTCAACTCTCCCATTTCTTTGTCGACCCGACAAGTTCAATAACTTTTTAGCTCTCCTCTTTCTTTGTCGGCCCGACAAGTCTGATAACTTGTCAGCTCTTCCCTTTCTTTGTCGGCTCAAAAAGTTTGATATCATGTCATAACCATCCATCTAAGTTGATATCCTAAACTATCTATCCAGGCTGATATCCTAAACTGTCCATCTAGGCTAATATCCTAAACTATCCATTTAGGCTGATATCCTAACCTATCCATCTAGGTTGATATTCTAAACTATTTATCTAAGCTGATAACCTAAACTATCCATTTAGGTTGATATCCAAAATTATCTATCTAGGCTGATATCCTAAACTATCATCTAGGCTAATATCCTAAACTACCCATCTAGCCTAATATGCTAAACTATCTATTTAGGCTGACATCCAAAACTATCACTGAGGTCGATAACCTAAACTGCCATTAAGGATGACAACCTAAACTGTCACTGAGGCTAATAACCTAAACTGTCATTGAGGCAGACAACCTAAATTATCATTGAGGCCAATAACCTAAACTGCCATTGAAGCTGACAACCTAAACATTCACTGAAGTCGGTAACCTAAACAGACATTGAGGTTGACAACCTAAACTATCACTGAGGCTGGTAACCTAAACTGCCACTAAGGTTGACAACCTAAATTGTCACTGAGGTCGGTAACCTAAACTGCCATTGAGGCTAACAACCTAAACTGTCACTGAGGCTGGTAAACTAAACAGCCACTAAGGCTGACAACTTAAACATCACTAAGGTCAATAACCTAAACTGCCATTGAGGCTGACAACTTAAACTATCACTAAGGTTGGTAACCTAAACTACCATAGAGGCTGACAACCTAAACTATCACCAAGGCAGGTAACCTAAACTACCATTGAGGCTGACAATCTAAAATGTCTTTGAGACTGGTAACCTAAATGGCCATTGAGGCTGAAAGCCTAAACTGTCATTGATGCTGGTAACCTAAACTGCCATTGAAGCTGACAACTTAAACTGCCACTAAGGCCGGTAGCCTAAACTGCCATTGAGGTTGACAACCTATACTGTCACTAAGGTTGTAACCTAAACTACCATTGTGGCTAACAACCTAAACTATCACAGAGGCCGGTAACATAAATTGCCACTGAGGTTGATAACCTAAACTGTCACTGAGGCCGATCACCTAAACTACCACTGAGGTTGACAACCTAAATTGTCACTGAGGTCGGTAACCTAAACTACCACTGAGGATGACAGCCTAAACTGTCACTGAGGCCAGTAACCTAAACTGTCACTGAGGCCAGTAACCTAAACTGTCACTCAGGTTGATAACCTAAACTATCTGGTTGGTAGGTTCGTCAACTTACCACGCCCCTTTTAGGCTGACTACCTGAACTGTCTGGTCGATGAATCTGTCATCTCATCACACCCCATCCCTCGACAGGCAAGCCCGACAGCCTTGCCTAATGTTTCTGTCTTTAGGCTAACAACCTGAACTGTTTGGTTGACACCCAACATCAGTCTACCCTCAGTTAACAAGTCTGATATCTTGTCATGCCTCCATTGTTCATTGGGCTGATAGGCCATAGATCTATCATGCCCTTTTTATGCGGCAGATTCGATGATTTTGCCCGGGCCTCTCTCGATGCGAGTCGAGTAACTCATCATGTTCCCCTGCATTAGATGCTGGATTACTAACTCGTCGCCTGTTTTCATACATCATGCATTCCCCATCTCCTAACATCAGAGTCAACCCTTGCATTAGCATCATGCATGGGCCATGAGTCATGATTTTCAGTGCATCTGCTGAATAAATGGCTCACAACCTATAACATTAGGGCCTGATTATCCATTTTAGTAATAAACCATGTATTATTTGTAATATTGTGTTTAATGGTTTATTAATGGATAATCAGTTGTTTCTTGGCTGTGTGTGGTTGTGGGTGGTTTTATGTGCATCTACCAGTGTTTTGGGACCCTTGTGGAGTCCGGTTTGAGGATGCACAGCTGTCTCGGTTTGCATGCCATTCTTTTCTCTTTTCTTTTCATCCTCTTTTTCTTTCTTTCTCTCGCAAGCCACGCCTTCCACCATTTTTCTGTCTTCTTCTTCTTCCTCTTCTCCCTCCCGTGCCACCAGCGATAGAGGCCCGTGCCTTCCCATCTCGTCCAACGGGATGGGTGGCGGCGCCATGTGGATGGGGATGGAGATAAGAGAGGGAGGCAGTGGCAGAGCGGAGGAGGTGTGCTGCGCAGGAGGGAAAGAAGGGAAGAAAGGGAGCTGAGGCGCGTGCAACTATGGGAGGAGGTGGTGAGCCATCCGGGTGTTCCGCCGGAGCTCGTGGAGGCTTGCCGGAGTGTGGTAAGGGGCATGGGACAGGTACGCGACCTCCTCCTTCTTCTGTCCCGTTTTTGGGTTAAATGTAGGTTTAATGCATGAAATTGTGATAAATGCATGGAAAATCGTAGAAAATTAGTATGTGATTGAGAATGTGTTGATTAGCATGTTTATGATGCTATAATGCTGATTTATGGGCTTTTTGTGTGGTTTTTGTGGATGAATTAGAAGCATGCTATAGTGTTTATTTTTGAGCTCTATGCCTTGATGATTTTCGTTAGAGCTGCATGCTTAATGGATTTGTGATTGGTTTGAGGGGTTTTGAAGTAGACTTGAGAGTCTACACCTCATGTTTTTATGAGATTTTATGGATTTTGGTTGAGGGGTCCGATCCTTGCTCCCACTTGGGGAAGAAAAGGAGGACTGTGGTTTGGAGCGTTTTCTGCAACAGTAGAAAACGGTATGCCGTTTTGGTTCGGCATACCATTTTGCTCCCACTGGTTGAATCCGCTTTCTGGCTTCAGACGACTAGTGGTTTTCGGTCGACCGTTTTCTCCCCTATCTGATAAATTTGACAGAGATTCGGCATACCGAAGAAATTTGGTATACCGAATTTCTTCGGTATGCCGAATCAGGGGAAAACGGTATGCCGATTTTGCCCTGTGGTGCTTAAATGTTATGTGATTTTTGATGCCAAATGGTTGATTTGGCATGATGGATGTATGTGATGGCTGTTTGTCCCATGTACTGACATGGAGGCATGTGGTGCCCCAAATAATGGATTTGGGCGTGTTTTCGGGTTTTGACTCTATAAATGATTTAAAAGATGGTTTTGTGTGGTTTTTGGGCTTGAGACCCAGTTGATGGTTTGTTGTGGCTGTGATGGCCGGTGTGGTGACCCCAGTGGAGGGTCAGGTGTTGCATGGAATAGAGTCCTGCAACAGAATTAAATGGGAAATGATTTTGAAAACTGGAAAGAGTTTTGGAACACTAATAATGTGTTATGGAAAGAGATTGTGGTTTACGAGCTGGAGACGGTGTAGGCTGAGCCTGGGTCATTGGACCTAGTTGTTCGGGTCACCGTCGGTGTAGGCTAAGCCTGGGTAGTTGTACCTAGTTGTTCGGGTCACCGAGCTCGTAGCGGCGTAGGATGAGCCTGGGCTTTTAAGCCTAGTTGTTCAG
>JAMKQA010034549.1:0-21722 GCA_024699735.1 Posidonia australis | reverse complement strand
GGGTCATGTGGGCTAGTGTGGGTCTGATTGGGACCTACGTGGACTAGGGTTTTGGTGGTCGCGACCAGAGCATCAACCGGAGGAGCCTGCTGCCAAATGAGCTCAAAATTGGGGTGTCTACACATCTGATTGTATGACCTCCAGTACAAGTGACCCACTCCGAGCACATATTTTGAGGCCTGCCGGACCATGGTCTTTCTATCTGCTGCTGATGCATCTGGATGATGACTCCCGGTTTCCAGGAAAGCTCTAATGTTGTGATACCACGGGAGCTCTGGTGTGGAATCCACTTCTTCTATGCTCATGCAGTGTGCCGGCTGGTCTGTGCAGGTTACTGACACTTTCACTGTGCCATCCTCTGGTATGAACAACCAGGATGCAAGAGTGGCTAGTGCATCTGCGTAAGCATTCTTGGCCCTATTCATAAAGGAAAAGTGTATCTCCTCAAACTTGGCCATCAGCTTTAAGAGATGATTGTGGTATGGAACTAATTTCAGGTCTTTGGTTCTCCAGTTGCCATTAACTTGAGAGATAACTAACATGGCATCCCCATGCGCATGTAATTTCTGTGCACCATGCTCTAATGCTGCCTGCAAGCCGAGAATACATGCCTCGTACTCTGCCACATTATTGGTGCACACAAAGGTTAACTTTCGAGCAAGTGGGATCATTTGTCCCTGCGGAGTTTACAATACTGCATCGATACCCATGCCTTTCTTGTTGACTGCACCATCAAAGTAGAGCTGCCACTGACCTTTATCTTGAGGAATTACTAGCTCTTCTTCCTCCATGACGAACAATATATCCTCATCGGGAAACTGAGACTGCAGGGGTTGGTACTCTAGCAATGGTAAATCTGCTAAATGATCAGCCACGGCCAGTCCTTTCATTGACTTCTGAGCGACAAAAGTGATGTCAAACTATGATAAAAGCACTTGCCACTTGACACATCTACCCACCAGTGATGGCCTTTGAAATAGGTATTTCATAAGATCATGTCGGCACAATAATAGAACTGGATATGCCATCATATAATGCCTTAAGCACTGTGTGGCCCAGACGAGGGACAAGCAAACTTTCTCAATTGCGGTATACTTAGCTTCGCAATCATTGAACTTTTTGCTCAGGTAATAAATGGCCCACACCTTGCGACTTGTTTCATCATGCAGACCCAAGACTACGCCCATTGAATGCTGTGTTACTGACAAGTAAAGCAACAAAGGACGCCTGGTGTTGGAGGTACTAAGACTGGTGGTCTTGCCAAGAGCTTCTTTATTTTGTCAAATGCTTCTTGGCACTCCTCACTCCAGTGGATCTGTGCGTTCTTCCACAAGAACTTCAAGATTGGTTCACAAATTGGTGTAACTGGGCAATGAATCGGCTGATATACTGCAACCGTCCCAGCAACCCTCGGACTTCTTTCTCTATCGTAGGGGGAGGCGTCTCAATGATGGCTTTGGCTTTGCTCGGATCTACCTCGATTCCCCTTTGGCTAACGATGTATCCCAGCAGTTTGCCTGATAACACACCGAATACACACTTGTTGGGGTTCAATCGCAGCTTATACTTTCTTAGGCGGTTAAAGAGCTTCCTCGAACAAGCAATGTGTTCTTCAGGCTCTTTCGACTTAGCAATCATATCATCCACGTAAACCTTGATGTCTTGGTGCATCAGATCATGGAATAAAGCTATCATTGCCCTCTGATATGTGGCCCTAGCATTCTTGAGCCCAAAGGGCATAACTCTGTAGCAGAACACTCCCCATGGGGTAATAAAGGACGTTTTCTCCATATCCTCTTCTGCCATTCGGATTTGATTATATCCTGAGATTCCATTCATGAATGACAACATTTTGTGTCCAGTAGTATTATCTACCAATACATCAATGTGTGGGAGTGGAAAATCATCCTTCGAGCTGGCTTTGTTTAGGTCTCTGTAATCAATACACATTCGGACCCGACCATCTTTCTTGGGTACCAGAACCACATTCGCTAACCATTCTGGGTAAAGGACAACCTTCAGGAAGTTAACTTTGTGTTGCTTCATTATTTCCTCCTTCAATTTCAAGAGCCACTGTGGTCGCCATCTATGCAGTTTCTGTTTGACTAGCTTGACGTCTAGTTTAAGCGGTAATGTGTGCACCACTACCTCAACGTCTAACCCAACCATGTCATCGTAACTTTAGGCGAAGATATCTGCATATTCTCAAAGAAGCTTGACGAGTTCTGCTCTGGCCAGTGCTGTGAGTCTAGCGCTTATCTACACTTCCTTGACATCTTCATTGGTTCCAATATTCACAGTCTCAGTTTCTTCTTCTACATGCATGTTCGGGCCTTCGGGATCATCATCGTAAGGCTAGAATTCTGGTGCATCGTGACCTTCCTCTTCCACTTCTACATCATCTTCTTCTCCATATGCAATAAGCTCAAAAAGGTTTTCTTGCTGGCATGTCAGATCTATGTCTTCAAAGGTGCACATTTCCTCAACATTCTGCCCCTGATGGTGTTTTAGAATGGTCATTGTAACCCTAGTCTTCTTGTATGCACCCTTGATGATTCCTGGCTCTGCTATTTCTAAACTTGTGTCTGACTGTCCTACTTTTGGTAAACAAAAGCTTCCATTATCATGCTGTCTCTATACAGCATGTACAACAGTTGGGCAACTGTCCTCTATCTGAGTGCTACCGGCTGGGTTCCTCCTTGAGCCTATCTCAGGATCTTTTTTTTTTTGGACCCTACTGCTCAAGTGGGGCCAAGTCTGGTAATACCACCTAGACCCGCCTCTCGGCTGATAGGAGATAAACTCCTCTGGTCTAGTGCTTATGGATCTATTCTCCTCTAGGGTAAGGATGGCAGACTGACCCTGTGCAACTGTTTGTTCCTCGATGTACTCTGTCACTATTGCTTTTCCTTTCTTGCACCTAAGCTTACTTTGCACAACTTCGGCCAGTACTGCCAAATGCTCTTGAAATAAAACTTCCAGATCACTAAGCATGCTACCTGTGCTACCACAATGTCTCCTTCCTCTTCATCAGAAGCAAAATCCACATATTAAGCACTAGAAGTTCTTAAAAACTCAGGCACTGATTCTGGCTGTCCTGACTGCAATCCCTTTATGACTAACTGCTGCTCTGATGCTACTGCTGCTGAATCTACCCTCACTGAATCCCATACAGCATCTGGATTGGTAAAAAGATCCTCCGCTGACTCTAGAGGTGGCAAAGCTAGCATAGCTATCCCTGGTAGCATGGATGATGTTGAATTCCTTCTGAAGTCCATAATTTCCTCTTCTGAATAATAATCTTCTACACATACCCATTCTGGGCCATCGACTGGTTTGTCCGACTCAGGTTCTGCAAGCACCAAACTCCGATGGGGATCCAACAATCCCACACTAACAAAGTTGTTTAAATTTCGTGGAATAACGAGGTTTTGGAACTTACGACACTTTGCGTATCCATCTTGAGGCTTCTGCTCGTATCCCAGTCCTTCAAACTTTCGTCTTCCCTCCACGATGATTGGTTCTACGATCCCTTGGCCAATTTGCCCGAGAGGTGCTCCCTTCTCATATCCCCATCTCTGACATAGATTCTCGACCATCGAAAAGGGGTTGCCAAAAGCGGCCAAATGACTGGCACGCTCGAGAATCGGAATAAAATTGATCGGTTCAAAATGGTTGACAAGGTAGAGCACATTAGAGGGTTTAGAGTCAAAATAGATAGTATGGAGCAACATAGAAGAGACTGCCTCAACCCTTTCCTTTTCAAGGTTTTCCGCCATCACGACGACAACGTCGTTGTTCCAGCGAAACTTAATCATACGGTGAAGGGTTGAGGCGATAACCTGATGCTTTTGGAGCCAAGGGCGCCCAAGCAGAAGATTGAAAGATGGTTTGAGGTCAACGACATAGAACTTGACCTCGAAACGAGCAGATCCAACAATTAGGGGAATGATCAAGATCCCTAGGGCATCGTGGTGCATGTTGTCGAATGCCGTCATTCTTTTTACTACTGGAGTAATGTCCCCTGATTTAAAGCCGACCTGACTTGCGGTTCGCAAGGGGTAGACGTTCAAACCGGTGCCATTATCTACCAGAGTGAGAGTAATGCGGAAATTTTGGTATTACACCATGATGAATAGGGGCTAGTTATGATTAGTCCCTATTGAAGGAAGCTTTGAACTAGAGAAAGAAATGACCTCTGGCGCGGCTATCATCCCCACCATGTTCTCCAAGGCTGAAGGTTGTATGGTTGAAGAAACATGGGTAGCCTGAATGACCCGAAGAAATGCCTCTCTATGCTCGGCTGAAGTATGGATTAAATCCCAGATGGATATGTCTGCCTTGACCGTTTTCAATTGGGCAGTAATGTCGACTACCGATGGGTCAACTTTGGTAGTGGGGTTAGCTCTTATGACTGTCTCTTCAGGGATTGGACTGCGAATATGGGTTCTTGCTTGAGTGGATGAAGTCACAGGTAGACTAGTTTTGTTTGTTGGAACTGGGGCCTTGTATACCCTTCCCGACCGCATTACCTCAGCACACATCTCAGCGGTATAGCTATAGGGCATGCGGCTAGTGTCCTATGTCAAATTGATAACCAAAGGAGCATGGGCCCTCAATTCCACTAGGGCTGAAACTGGCAGAGTAGGGGTTGGCGCTTGGAGGGTCAAATCAGGTCTTGGTTTGGCTAGTAGGCTAATTGTTGGTGGGGTGGATTGCATGCTGGGTTTGGTAGTCGTGCGCCTCAATCGGGCAGTTAACTGGATCATATTGACAACAGAGTTGGAAGCTTTAATGAAGGACTGACTCAGTCGATAAGAGAATGGTTCTGAAACATCATGGAAGAGGAGGGAAGGATCAAAAGGTTCAACCTCATCCGAAGAAAACAAATAAATTCCCGAGGTTCCTAGTGCATGCTCATGCAAAGGCTGGTTGACTATGCTGCTAGATGTGGATGCAGATGAATGAGGTGTCTGTGCAGCGGGAGTGGTCTCAGCCTCCTGTGTGTGAATACTGATGACCTTTTGGTCAATTAGGCTCTGAATTGCATTCCAGAGTGTATAACAGTTATATGTAGAATGCCCAGCAATTCTATGGAAACTGCAGAATAAATCCGCTTTATACCACGGTGGAAGTGGATTCGATGGTGGGCGGATTTCTAGAAGCTTCAGTAGCGACGCTACCACAGGAAATATGACACACTGTGGCTCAACCAAAGGAGTGTAGTCCCTCTCAGAGCGTGGAGGTCATCTTGACCCTGGGTAGCGCCCCTGCATTACCAGTGCTAGCTGGTAGACCTGTTTGGCAATGGTAGTGATTTTTGACGTGCATGGTGCTTTAGGCACAGGAGAATAAACAACTTGATTCTGAGCTGGCAAGCTCACCACATTGGGTGGCATAACAGGAGCCCCTACATATGCCACAACATTCTTTGCAAAGTCATTCTTTCGACCGTAGCCAGTGTTGGATCCGTTGGTGCCACTGTTGTTGTTGCTGGTCCCGCTTGAAGCCATGGTCTGCCTTGCGAATGTTGCTAACGCAGGGAAGCTTCCACTATTTAGTGAGCTCTCAACATGGGTGCCAGCTCTGATCAAGGATGCAAAGGTGGTAATAGGCTGGATGCTTAACCGAGCCCTAGTGGCTGGCTGTGCCCCTCGAATTATTATTTCGATAGACACTTCGTCAAAAGGTCTATCACGCATTTGTGAAGAGAGGGCTCACCAGCGCCCGACGTACTCCCCGAATGGCTCATGGGGCCTCTGCTTGGTGGCGACTAGGTCCTCACGCTTTGGGACCATGTCGAGGTTAAAAGAGTACTGCTCCAGAAAAGCTTGGCTCAGATCATTCCAGGTCTTTATGGTGGACATATCCAGTGATGTGAACCATTTTAGAGCTGGACCTGTAAGACTTTTCTGGAAGAGGCAAATGAGAAGTCTCTCATCAGCCAGTAGCTAAGCAAGATCGCCACAGTACGCCCGAAGATGTGAAATTGGGCAGCCTTTCCCGTTATATTTCTCAAATTCTGGGATATAGAAGTTCGATGGGAGTACCGCCTCTGGGAAATAGCAAAGGTTCTGGAAGGAGAAAGACTGGTGGTCCCCACCCTGCACTTGACGTATAGCTTTCTCCAGGTCATTCATCTTGGCGAATAGTGCATTGGGAGTTGCTGCTGACATTGAGTATGCATCCTAGGTGGGTCCCGCGTACGTTGTGTCTATAGCACCCGTGTGCTCCTCCAGATCTATCATCTCGCCACCTGGTGCCATGGCATGAGGACCAGCATACCCGTGCATGTGCGCTACTTGTGGTGGTGTGTATGTAGAAGCTTGTAGCTGATGCAAGGGTATAAAAGTGTTATGTTGTGTGGGGCGTGTTGTTGTGTGTGGGAGCAACAGCTGTTGAACTGGGACGGTCGGGTTCGTAGGCCGGTGTGCTCCAGCCAGCCCAAAAGGCTATTGGCAGAGTAGTAACGCCTGTTGTCGGGACAAAGAGAAACTATGGAGACAGCTGGAGTGGTGGGATAACTGGTGCAACGTGAAGTGCCTGAGTAGGCGGAACAGGATCTTTGGGAATGGGACAAACAGGCACAGTCAAAGTGGGATCCAAAGAGAAGGCCATTTTCGCAACTTCTGCGCAAGGGCCAAAAGTTGCTGAGATTGTTTGATGATTGAACCATCGGTAGCAGTACCGAGGGCTGGAAGAGCAAGTGGCAGGGATGTCAAAGGGTGCCGGATGTTCAAAGAGGCTACGAAATGAATACCTACTGATGAGGCAATCGCAGCCAACTGAGTGTCAAGTGGAAGAGGGTCAATTGAAGAACAGGACATGACCAGGTCAAATGTCCTAGTGGTAGTCATAGTAGCCACCTTAGCCGCGGGCTCCAGACCAATGAGGGTCTGCCAGTGTCCCGAAACTGGCGGACAAGGAACTCCAGGCGCCTAAAAGTGGCAATCATGGAGTGAAGGTGGAATGACTGATGACAAAGTAAAAGAGGGGGAGGGGCAGAAACAGGAATCCCCTCCAAAGTAGTTGGTGTAACAGTCTCAGAAGCTCGCTGGGCCATAATGGACCACGAACGGATAAGGATGGGGGTGCAATTGCAAGTGAAAGGGTGACGCCTACGAGGAGCTATCGTCGGAAGTGACGAATAGCTCGAGAGAAGACAGTCGAGAACAATGCCTCAAGACTGAGGTCACAGAAAGGAATTCCTAGGCTCAGACCTAGGAACTCGCACACAGAACTCAATACCTAGCAAAGGAAAAGAACCTAATGTGTTAGTTAAAATAGTGAAGATAAGACAACAAAAGAAGTAAGTTAGCTATGCAGTTGTTTGTTAGGGTGGCATGAATGGTACACATGCACATGAATGCTACTAATATGCTCTCTCTCACCATGCATGTCCCACATGGATCGGACCATATGGGACACACTCATGGGATTGGGTTTCAACTTTGGTCAGAAAAGTAGGTTCTCGTTCTAAATCCTGGTCGAAGAGTAGGCAGTGAATGAGTGGTGTGTTGGTGGCCTCGTCTCCTGTAGTAGCATGGAGTTGTACCCTCTACTAGCTCCGACACGACCCCAGACAAGGGGGACAAACTAGCAACACGCCCTACGCCAAAGCTATAGAACGGGTAGCTAGGATTGTCCTTCGCAGACTGTGGGTGGACTCAGAGGAGAAGATGCATGCCCTATATGATCAATCATGCGATATGCTTTTGTGTCTTTTACTTGCATTTTACTAAACCAAAGGGATTTGTGAGCATTTGTGTCTAGTTATGCCTTATTATTAGTTTATCTAAATTTGTGTGTTTTATTTTAACTAGATAGAGGGGAAAACATGTCTCTACTCTCCTAATCATGGCAAATACAAATTAAAGGAAAAACACACAATCATGGCATCCAAAAAGTCAAACAACAAGCAAAAGGCATGAACATGGCATGTGCTGGTGTAGTGCTCACAAGTAGGTGAATAAAAGCAAGTATCGACAAACAAAGCATGAATTAAGTCATATGCTTGTGCGATGGCATAGCAACAGTGTAAAGAAGGCAAAAAAGGCATGTTCAGCTAAATATGTACTAGCAAACAGAACAAGCAAACAAGCACAAAGTAAATAGACCAAAGACAAGTAAGGAAACCAGAATGAAAGCTAGAATATGGTTATCCCCAGCGGAGTCGCCAGTTCCAGTGACCATGCCGGTGGAACCCTGCGCAGCTCTCCTCTACCGGGTGCGTGGAAGCAATTGAGGAGTCCCGATACGGTCACGGTGAAGATGGTGAGTCTGAAGAAGAAGGCTAGACTCAGAAACACAAAGGATGAGAAAGGATAAGGAAAGGAGTCACCACCAAGTCTTTTAATGGAAAGACGAGGAAAACCAGATCACACAAGAAAACCAAAAAGCAAATGGGATGCAGAAAACATGTGTGCTCCGTGCCTAATGGATATATTGCACAAAATGAATGCAGGCCAAAGAAAGTATAAGGATTCTAGTTATGCATGGGGAAAGGGTTAGGCACCCCCATGCGTCCGAGAAAATTCAATCTTTCTAGGTTTCATACTTGTCAATGGCCTATTAAATGTGTGCTTGCTTATTCTAAATGCGTATGCTAATGATGACTGAAGAAAACACGCCAAATCAAAGAAAAGAAATGAAATAAAGGGAAAAAGTTAATCTGAGGGTCAAATGTAGGCATTAAGAATGCCGATTTGCTGTACGCCCTTGGACGATGAGGAAAATCGTGAAAGTCAAGAAATTCTCGGAAAGCGTCTCGTAAATCAATAGAAATTTAGATAAATCCAAGGAAATCAAATTGGGGAAAATAATACTCGTTTCAAGACAATGTCGGCTTCGTTAAGCCTTTTACTGTACGCCCTCGGGCGATGGAAAGCCAAATCGAGTCAAGAAAATGTAAAAAATGGGGGAAAATCCCGGAAACAATGAGAAAACCAAGCTTGATGCAAGCTAGAAATGTGTGCGCAATGTAAGGAAGAAAATGGGAGAAAACTTGTATGAAAAGATGCGACAAAATATGCAAAATGCCAGTGAGAGTGTAATAATTTGAATTCTAGGGGCCTTTGTGCAAAAAACCCAAATTCTGAATGAAACAGAAATTTTGAAGCAAAATCACCAAAACTACTTAGAAAAACACTTCTCATGCAATTCTAGAGAAATCTAGGGTCAGGTGTGCAAAAATATGCATTCCTAGTCAAATTGAAGGTTTTTAGGGGTTAAAATGCAAATATGCCACCAAAGCATGCATTTCAATGAGAATTCAGGGTAAAATTTGCAAGAAAAGGATCCATGAAAGTTTCAAGGGTAACTCAGTAATTTTACCCTTGAAAACAAGCAATCAGTGAAATCAGTAAAGTTTAGGGGCTAAAATGCAATTTAACTTGAGAAATATGCATTTAGAGGAGTTTCAGCAAAGTTCAGGGTCTAAAATGTAATTTTGACAGGAAAATGTGAATTCAAAATGGCTTCAGAAAAGTTCAGGGTCCTTTATGCAAAAATATTGGATTACAATGCATGAAAAGAAACTCTGAGGGTTTTTATTAAACTTTTAAACCTGGAAAACATAATTTTGAATACTCAAGGGGCATAATGCAATATTTTTAGTTAAAACTTTATTCAAACGATTTCAGAAAAATGATCTGGGACCTAAATGTAAGAAAAGGACCTGAATGTAATAAAAAAAAGGATCTAAATGTAACAAATGAAAAGTTATAGAAGTTTATTAAAAGAAAAATATTTTTTATTTTTTAAAAGATAAGGTAGCGACGACCGCCGGCGACAGAGCTCCACTGTCGACGACCGTCGGAGGGGTTGCAGGAGGCTTTCCATAGTCTGATCTAAGAGCAAACCCCATGGGAAGCAAGAAGAAGATGAAAGGGGTTGATCCAACGGCTTGGATCGAGAATTTAATGACGGGAGTGGGCCTCCCTCCTCCCTCGCTGTCGAGGCACTCCGGTGACAGTCAACGGAGTTGGAGGAAGCTCTAGAGGCTGCGGCGCGGCGAACCAGAGGTCCAGGAGGCTCGGAGGAGTGTTGAGGGACATTTCTTCACCTTCAGGAGATCAAATGACGAATGATGGCGCGAAGTGGGCTCCGACTGCCGCCGACGTTGTCTTCTCCGGCGAGCTAAGTCGCGGGCTTGTTCCAGGGCTTGTGGCTCAGCTCCGAGGGCCCTGGCGTGCTTGGTGCGCGCCGTGGAGGCTTTCTGGAAACTCAGAGTGGCACGACGGTGCTGGAGGCTCACGCCTCTTCTCTGACTCTAGTCGTCTTCCCTAGTGACGGCGTCCTGGAGCGATTCCGGCGAACTTCTGGTGGAAGCCTCTGTAGCGATCAGAATGGGAATTGGAAGGGTGGAGAGGCAAGAGGGAGGCCAGGAGATGTAGACCTAGGGTTCTAGGACCAAGGACAAGCCCTAGATCAGCAACCCCACCTAAATCGCTGGAAAATGGTGACGACAAGGCTTGAGGATCGACTCCGACCAGAGGAGGCCTCTAGCTTGATTGGAATCGATCCTGGAAGAATGAGGAAGCTCTAGTAATCTAAATTGAAGGTAAATGAGGCTGGAAGAGGGCGTACCTGGCCTAACGACGTGCGTTACCTCTGCAGCTCGCCAGAAATAGCCTGAATTCCCCACTTCTCACCTCCATGAGCTCCTCTCTCTGTCTGGAATCCTCCCTCGCTTCTCTCTCGCTCTGAATTCTCTGTTTCTCTCCCCGTTCTCTCATTTTTTTCTCTACCTCTACTGTCCCTTTTATAGGCAGAATTCGCGGACGGCTGTAACAACCCGTGCAACAGAATCCTAACAACCAACCCATTAACTAACTTCCTAACATACTAACCACCTTCCTAACCAACTAACGTCCCCTAACAACCCTACTATCCTCCCTGCACCCTCCATGCTATCCACCCGCGTGCCGATAGTGTTCAACAGCTGTCGAAACTTGCAGCAGCACATCCAGTGGCTCTGGTTCATGGGAGACTCGAGCTCGGGGAGCATGGCTGCTGGACAGTGAGCTGGATGGGTGGCTTGTTGTGATGAAATCAGTGAGGAGAGATGGGAGAAAGAATGGGTGTTGGGTTGGAAGAAGAAGAAGAAGAGAATGGGTTGAATTGTTGTGGGCCTTCATGGGCCCAAATGGGCTTGATGGGCCTTATTGTATGTGCATAGTGCAAGAAAGCTAACATGAGATGATATGCATGAAAAATAGCAACAAATACAAAATGCAACTGAGAGTAAAAAGTATAAATTCTAAGGGCTTTTGTGCAAAATTCACAAATTCTGAATGAAAACTGAAATTTTGAGACTAAATCATCAAAAGTACATAGGAAAACACATTTATGTAATTTTGAAGAAATCTGGGGTCAAATGTGCAAAACAGTGCATTTTTTGTCAAATTCAAGATCCCTATGGGTCAATATGCAATTTTGGCATTAAAACATATATTTTATGCAATCCTGTGGAAATTCAAGGTTAAATGTGCAAGAAAAAGAGTCCATGTTTGAAAACATAAAGTTCCAGGGACTGACATGCAAATTTACCCAAGAAAACATGCATTTAGTGAGAAATCAATAAAATTCAAGGGCTAAAATACAATTCAGGTCACACATTTGAGCAAATATTTGAATATTTAGGGTTTTACTTGCAATTTAAATAGAGAAATATGCATTCAAAATTATTTCAACAATGCTCAAGGTTTTTTATGTAAGATACTAGATTTAAAATTAAAGAAAAGAAGCTCAGATGGTTTATGTCAAATAATTAAGCATGGAAAACATTATTAAGAAAGCTCAGGGGTCACATTGCAATTTTTCAAAACAAATATTATTTAAAATGATTTAAAATCTATTGCAAGGACCTAAATGTAAGAAAAAAGGATCCAAATGTAAGACATAAGGACCTAAATGTAAGGAAAAGAAAAGTACAGAAGTTTATTCAAAGAAAACTTATTTTTTTTATTTTTTATTAGAAAAAAAGAGATGGTGGCCGCCGCCGATAGAACTACACCGTCGACGACCGCCTGGGATGCCCTTTCTAGGGCGTCCCGATGCCTGATCAAGCATCAGGCTCCATCGAGAGCAAGGGAAGTAGAAGAGGGAAAGATCCATCGGTTTGGATCGAAGGTTCTATGGCTGGAATCCTCCTCCCGTCCCCCTCACCGTCAACGCATTCACGGCGACGGCGTCGTGGAAGGAGGAGGCTCTAGAGACCTCGACACGGCAGTTTGAGGCTCCTAGAGGCTTCGGAGAACGGAGAGGATGAGTTTCCCACCCCCCCCCCCCCTCCAACGGCAAGAATGGGCCACTCCTCTCATCCTCTGGTCCAGCCTGCCGTCGTCCGGATTCGACTCTAGCGAGCTTGACTGCGGGGGCTATCCAAGGCACAAGGCTTGGCTTCAATGGCTCTGGAGTGCTGGGGGTGCATCGTGGAACGTTCTTGGAAACTTGGAGAGCCGTGGTGGGGCAGGAGGCGCCCGATCCATCATCATTACTAGTCGTCTTCTCCAGCAACGACAATGACGTGCGACTCCGGCGATCAGCTCCTGGAGGCTCAGGGAAGCAACGAAATGGCGCACCAGGGATCAGAGAAGCAAGAGGGACATCAAGGAAGGAGGATCGAGCACCCTAGGGCATGAATCGGCCATTGGATTCGTGCCCCCACCTCTGTCGTCGAAGAACGACTCCGGTGAGGCCCGAAGCTGCGATTCCAGCTAGCGAACACCTCTGGCTCTACTGGAATCGACTGGAGAGGGTAGAGAGAGACCTAGGAAAAACCATTTTGGATGGAAATTGAGGTATGTGGAAGGCATACCTGGGCTGGCAGTGATCTTGGCCGTCGAAGGTCACCGGAGCTCGCCGGAGATGGTGGGAAACTTAGATTTTCCTTTTCCTCAAGCCTCCTCTTTGCTCCTGGACCCCTCTAGTTGCTCTAGTTGGGAGGAAAAGGCTTTGATGGCTCTCCTTTCAAATTTTCCAACAACCCCTTCTCACTTGCAAATGGGGGTTATTTATAGGCTTGCATAGTTAGGTTGTTAAGGTTGTTATATGAATTTGTTAAAGTTGTTATGAGCAAGTGGAGGTTAGTTAGAGAGTTTAGTTTTGTTACATGAGTTGGTTAGAGTAGTTTTGAGGGAGTGGAGGTTAGTTAGAGAGTTTAATTTGTTACATGAGTTTGTTAGGGTAGTTATGAGGGAGTGGTGGTTAGTTAGAGAGTTTAGTTTGTTACATGAGTTGGTTAGAGTAGTTATGAGGGAGTGGAGTTTAGTTAAAGAGTTTAGTTTGTTACATGAGTTTGTTAGGGTAGTTATGAGGGAGTGGTGGTTACTAGAGAGTTTAGTTTGTTAGAGTAGTTATGATGGAGTGGAACTTAGTTAGGTTGTTAGGATTTGACATTAGGGCCTAGGGTTTGACTTATGGTTTAAGGTTTGACCTAGGGTTTAGGGTTTTTTAGGGTTTGTGGTTCTGATTAAGGTTTAATCTAGGGTTTAGGGTTTAGATTAGGGTTTTGAATTTAGTTTAGGGTTTAACCTAGGGTTTAGTGTTTGGATTAGGATTTAACCTAGGGTTTAGGGTTTGTATTAGGATTTTGAGTTTGGTTTAAGGTTTAACCTAGGGTTTAGGGTTTGGATTAGGGTTTAAAGCTAATTTTAGGGTTTTGAGTTTGGTTTTTGAATTTTAAATTTGATTTAGGTTAGTTTTAGAGTTTAAGGTCCCACTGCAAGCATATGGGGTGTCTACAACCACAAAGCAGTAAATAAACGAAAAACAATAGAGTATCAAGTCTTGATTAAGGTATATTACCACCTTAGGGAGAAGAGAGGAAGTAATAATATAGCCCTAAGACACCTTAAGGATCTAACCTAACTATCACAATCAAGAACTAAGCAAGGGAGAGCAACTTGTGCTGGCCTGATTCACCCAACCTGATTAAATAGTTAGAGAAAGATTCCCTAAGGAACTGTAACTCTAATGTCAAACAAATAGTTTCTACCCTAATGGCAGACGTCAAGCAAAGCCTAAAATCCGATAAAAAGACTAAAATAAATAAGTGAACTTGAATTTATTTTTTTTTAACTACTGTAGATCAGAAAAAAAAAGTCAACACAGGTTACAAAAAATGGAAGATCTATAGTGAAAACCAACTGTCTGGATCATCA
Source organism: Posidonia australis (assembly GCA_024699735.1). Classification (NCBI taxonomy): domain Eukaryota; kingdom Viridiplantae; phylum Streptophyta; class Magnoliopsida; order Alismatales; family Posidoniaceae; genus Posidonia; species Posidonia australis. The sequence goes on along the minus strand of JAMKQA010034549.1, from coordinate 7,557 downwards.
CCTCCATGACTAGCACCTAGAGATGTTTCCGATTGGTGTCAAACAAGTCTCGGTGCAGCTTGTACAGGTAGCTAGAGATCTAGACTACTAATAATGAAGAAAAATCGATAAAAAGGTCTAGGACATCGCGAAACCCTATGCATATGACTCCAAGAACCTAAAACTGCACCTAGGACTATGAAAGTAAACTGAAGATGAAGGAAAGACTTACGTAGCACAGAGGGTGGGCTCAAAAACCGTACCACCGTGATCACTAGCTGTCTATGGATGGATTTTTGCTGGGGTGTTGCAGATTGTCATCATGTCCACTCACTTCGACAGCCTTTATGATCGCCACTTGTCTTTCGCTAAAACTAACTGACAAGTTGCCTTCGGGAGATGCGGTGATTGTGGTTGTATGGATTCTCAGTTCACTAGGTCAACGGTAGAGTGTCGCCCAGTGGCTTCCTAGTGCTTCATAATATTCTTCCCTTCAAAACAAATAAAAGAAAAAAGAAGCCCTAGGTTAGTGTAACCATGCCGGCGACAGCCTCGAGATTGGCATGAAAGGACAAATGCGCGAGGATCGGCAAAGTCATGGCAAATCAATAAAAATAATGATTAAAAAAGCAGGAGTCGCCACCTAGTCTATTAAAAACGGAAGACGAGGAAAACCGCTTAAAACATTCAAATCATACAATAAAGCCAATGGAAAAGATGGTCATAAACCAGAAAATTGGGCAAGGATCCCTGTTACGCATGAGAAAGGTATTAGGCACCCTCGTGCGCTCGAAAATTGGTATTTCTATGGGTTTCTCGTTTACTTATATGAAATGTCGGCTTTTCAGCCTTTTCTGTACACCCGAGGGTGATATGCAATGCAATGCTATGGTGTCTTATGCTAAACCTAGGTGTATGGGCTATAGGGTGTGTCCTAATGCTCAGAAAGGTCACTCGTACGGTGGGTCAAGCACCGGTGCAAGGATATTGCACAGATATGATCAAAAGATATAACAACATCGTGTGATTTTCATCCCCGCTTTACTATATGCAAAACATGATCTATCATGCATAAAAAAGGCTGAAAACAGAGTGGGGTCTTCCTGATATATCCAGGAAGACAACTAGAGAAAACCAAAAGCAAATCCAAACGGGAAACTTGCTAAATACCATGCCAAATGCAGCTGCGTGCAACAGAAAGCAGGCTGTGCGCCAGACTGGTGCTCCAGTCTGGTGCGCCACCTATGTGCTCTACTGGGGTGCCAGGAAAGTATGCCAGAGGAAATCATAGATCTGACCGTAAAGCTAAATGCCATGCAATGTAAAAAACTTGTAAACTTGCAAACTCAACAGAAAATGCAACATGAGTATCTTATCAAAATCCAAAAAAAGAAATCACAAGATGGGTCGTGTGCTCAAGGGTTGTATGCCTCACAAAAGACCACACCATCCCTATGGTAAGTAAAAACAACAAGATTCGCCATGTTATCCAGATCTAGATCATGGACTGATGCATAAGAATCTCCCAAATAATAGTTCATGGGGGCAATCAGCTCACTAGATTTCAGCAACTGGCTGAATATGTAAGATGCAAAAAAGACTTAAAATAGTGTCATCCAAGACTGAAATCATGCATGCAAAGACATGACATATCAGAGAATCAACAAAATAAAAATCATAAGTCAAAAACACCTGGGAAAGCATGTAGGTCATGATACAAAGATGATGATTTGCTCTCTGACCAGACTGGTGCGCCAAGATGGTGCTCTGGTTAGGTGCGCCACCCTGGTGCGCCACCTTGGTGCTCCAATGTGGTACACTCCAGAAAATCTGAATCAGACTGTTGTCTGATTTTAGATTCTGGTCCAGATGCAAGAGATTAATTGTGATTTATCTTAACCAGATCAGTTATTCAGATGATAAAAAGCAGAAACATGATGGAAAGCAAGCAATGAAAATCCTTTTTATCATCACTTTTTAAATCATGCAAGATCATGGGTTAAGGGCTGAAATTATTGGCATAGTAGATTCTAAAGAGCATGCATTGGGATAATGAACTTAACAATCATATGCAAATGGTGAACATATAAAGAGTATACTTGCAGCTCATTTCATAGCAAGTATTTGCATGAATCATGATTCCTTATATAAAAACAGAGATGAAAACAACTCACAGAAATCATATGATGCAGAATTTAACATACAGAGCATCTTATACGTGGTGCAATCATCTCATCATATGAAAACAACTGACTAACAGATCATCTATCAAGTTTTTACATGCTTTTATATAGTGTAATATCTAGAGCTTAAATAAAAGGATAAGTGAAAGAGGAGTAAGGATCTTACCTTGCTTATGGTGTTTCCTCCTTGAAGGCTCAAGATAATATTTCCTTGTTTCTCTGGATGGGCTGAGAATGCTCTAGAATGTAAGGGTATTTCCAGGAAACGACAGAGGGTTGCTGGTAGTAAGTGAATGACTTAACCAAAGAGTGATGAGTTGCCAAGTCTCTTTCAAATGGTTGCCAATGGAGGTCCTTTTATAGAGTTCCACAAGGGTAACTCCCATGGGATGCAGACAGTCTCACAAACGAAGAGCCTGGCGTAGATTCACAGGGAATATCCGCTAGCGAGGGTTACAAGCACGGGAGATGGAAAGCCAGCAGCCAGCACTCTGAAAAGTGGCTGTGTGCCAGCTTGGTGCGCCATGATGGTGCTCTGGTTAGGTGTGCCACCTTGGTGCTCCAGCTAAGTGTGCCACGTTAGTGCTCCTGCTTGACTCTCCAGTCAAGTGCTCCACATTGGTGCTCTCTACTAGCTGCCTGAATTGCTAATTGGGGCACGGGCATGCTATGGGCTTGTGGTCGGTTTATGCAATGATCTTTGGCTAGTTAAAAGGTTGAGTAGGATTCAAAAGTGGTTGAGCTTCCCGCATCCAAAGCAATATCTGGAAAGTTTACCTATCAGCCACCTCAAAATCGGGGTGTCTACAGTTAGTTTTAGGTGCAGTAAGTGAATTAGAAAAGAATAGAAAATGACATAAACAAATGAATCTAATACTAACCAGGGGTTGTCCCCGCATGCATATGCTATGGAGTTATGAAAGTAATGCAAAACTACGAAAGAAAAAGGAGTAAGAAACAAAAACACCCTGTCACCCTTATGCAATCTTAAAGCAGACAACAAAAGTGGGAACCGATGGACAGAGCACCAGGCAGTGTTTTGTTCTTCAGAAATGGTTGATTTCTCACGAAACCAGATAGTGTAGGGTAAGAGGGTCTCCTTTACACAATCTCTCAGAGGGACAAGAAGCACCTTAGGATTTCTCAAGTCAACAGAGTTCTCTCTCTCTCTCTTGGTTTTAGGTTCTCTCCTCTAATTCTCATGGTCTGTCCCTCGTAAATAGGGGCTCAAGGCCTTTATTTATAGAACTAAGTCACTGAATCTCAAATTCTGGCAAGAAATCTCTTTTGAAAATAAATCGCCTATAGAGGTAGCGACGAGAAGTAGAAAGCTGTTGGTGAGATAAGCGACGACAATGGACATTCCATTTTTAAGCTTACGCAGAGAATCATGCCAGATAGCAATCAAATATTCTGTATCAGCTAGTTGCCACTGAAGGTGGCGACGACATGGGATCTACCATTTTGTGCTCCATACGGAGAATCATGTCAGATAGGCAAGATATATTCCACGTCAACATGTCGCTTGTGCACATGTCCCCTAGATACCAAAGAAGGAAAATTCTAAAAAATTAAGATCATAAAATATCAATTATAAATCCATTAACCGACCTTAATCAGATGATTCCAAAAATTCATACTCATAATAGCAAGATATTTTTAAATCAATTTCAAAATCCAAGATTTACATAAAATAATAAATAAATTTGATTTGTAAATAAAATTAATTAAAATCTCATTTTAATTGTAAAATAAAGATATGATCTTAATTTATTGTCACCTCATATTTCTATAATTTTCCTGAATTATGTAATATCCTTATATATTTATATGATATGTTATATCTCTTAAGCAACTTGGAAAATGATAGAAATAATATTAATGATGGGAAAAATCATGATAAAATTTATACGTGTCCCATATATTATGTTGAAGCCCATGATGACAAAGCACATTGAAGAATCCATGCCAAATAATAGTCGCCGCTCATTTAGGTGCCTATATCTAGCCGCCTATTTTATGGGTGACACATCATATCGCCACATAAATCGGCGACTAGTATTGTCACCATCTGAACTAGCGACAGCATGGCCTCTTTGCAATTTCAACCCGGTCTTTTATGTTAAACCCGAAAAATAACTCAGAGAAGCCCTAAATTATAAAAACATTCATTTAGAACTAAAACACTCAAAACTGCCACCATTTTGAGTAGGATGAGTGTTAGCTCTACCACAGCTAGCGACTCACACTGCAAATGCCCAAGGGATTTGAACCTGCCACTAGTTCGAAAGTGTCAGCTCTGCCACAGCTGACGACCTTGGATCCGATAAAATCGAGAATGCCTTTAAAAGTTTAAGGAATAATCTTGGAAAATATGTTAAAACTCTTCAGAATTGAGATTTGGAGTGCCTCAAAGGTTCCTATCCTTAGTAACTCTGAGAAATGCAAAAATGGGATATCTACAATTTCTAGCATCATCCTCCACTCTTAAAGACTCCTTCCATCAAGTATTGTGAGTTCTTCTGCATATAAATAAAAGTCAAGTCATATAGATAAATGACAAAAATAAAATACAAAAGGTGCACATAACACCAAGAAAATAACCTTAAAAGTTCCTTGTTAGCTTGAAATTGTGATGCTTTTAGCCTATGGTAGTGTTTCTTAAAAGTATACTATTAGAGAGGCCTGTGTTATTGTCATTTACAACCAAGTCGTGCACGTGATTTCCTAGCTTCAATTTGCCAAGATAATAAAGGTCAGAATAGGTTGATATTTTTTTTTTCTTGGGTTTAGTTGTTTTCTTTGTTATTATGGTGCCTTCAATATTTTCTTGCAACTGGAAAGAATTATATCTGTAGTACTTTGGTCCTAAGAGTTTCGAATCTTCAATTACTTACTTGAATGTTCCAATGGGAGAAGCATAATCCAAGCTAGCTTTTCACTTTGGACGGTTGCAGTGACTCAAAAAATGATCAAGACCTAAAAGTGTTGTGATGGAAATGATAACTGAATCCTACACCTTTTCTGGTATAATTAAGAATCTAAAGAATTGTCAGGACTGGTATCTCTGATTTTGAGCTTTTATGTATAATTGTTGGCTTCATCCTCTAGCCTCATTCAAACTAATCTATTTAGACGTTTTGTTAAATAAAAGAAGTTAGGATCACAGTTTTGTTAAATAAAGTCAAGTCATATGTGTATTATTGCTAAGAATTTATCCTTTCCTAGAGGTCTAATGTACACATAACACCAAGAAAATGGAGCATCCTTATGTTTATTTGATTACATGCATCCCAACTATTACGATTCATAAAATAAATTGGCATGCAAATCATTGTTACTCTTCTTTCACAGTGTGAAACCAAAAAACCCTCATGACTACTATTCCCTAATAGACCATGTGCATTACTGTGATTAATCTACACAACACAACCTGGTCTTTGATAGTAAAAAAAAAAAAAGGTGATTTGAATATACCATTACAATGTGGTCATTAGCTACATTGTTTAATACCAGATGAATAACCTCCAACAAATGGTGTGGATCCTACTGTGGTGGTACTCAAATGCTATTTTTGCTTTCCCTACCAATAAAAACAACATGACACAAGGACTACTAAATTGAAATGCACAAATACATCTCACTTTACATGGATTACTGTCATTAGCTAATTCTATCATCGTAGCTAGAGATATCAGATAATTTTCTATTTTAACGTGTGACTGTTGTTACATTTTTGTTTATTTTTATCCTAATAAATAGCCCGATTTCTGTTTGTTTTTACATTATCTCTGGAGCTGTTGTTAGCTACGACATGCTTCTAAAGCTAGTAGTCTAAATTAATCATATATCTAAAGCATATATACACGTGAGGAATTTGTATTCTTCATATAATCATAAGATATCATTCAACTTTGATTCATCACAAGTCTGCATGATGCATTTAAGTTCATGAATAACCTATTTGAGCATACCTAAAAGCACTAATAGTATAAACTGACAATACAAAACAGGAAACAAAAATATAAACTGACATAATAACCTATCTGCATGATTTTATTCATCTCCTAAAGCTTCTAAAATATTTGCAAACTAACAATATAAACTAATATCAGAAAACAGGAATATATATTGATATCAGAAAATATTTGCAAGCTGACAATATAAAACAAACCATATAACCCTAATAAAACAAACACAATGTGTAATTGCCTTAAAAAATTTTAAGACCAATTCTTTATTAATACAATCTTTACCATCATGTCATAAAAATTGGTATCCTTTCTAGCTGCAACAACAACAAATTCCACCATAAGAAAAAACAAATGGAAGTAGGTAGAAACTTCAAATTTGGGAAAATTAAGACTAAGAGAGACCCAAAGAACCAATTCATCATTCTCTCTTAGTAGGGATCTCTCAAACTACTACATAGTTTATTTAAATCTCAACAAAGAAGTGGAGACATACCACACATTCTCCAACTCATATAGGAATCCAAATATGTCACACCCCAACTAATTATATCATTTATAATTAATGAGATGGACCCATATTCACAAAATAAATAGACTGTGTGGAATAAATTATCAGAAGGAGATACAAATGAAGGATATAAAATTGAGAAATCTTCTTATTTCCCTCTTTAAAGCCATATTGAAATTGTAATTATATAAAATTGTAATTAGATTTAGCTTATTTAATCAAATTGTAATTATATCAAATTAGCTTTAAAAAGAGGGAGATACAAATGAAGGATGACCTTCCTTTTTAGAGTCAGATTGAGAGGTCCTTGTAGAAGGATCTCTATCAACCTACTCATGATATTAGCAATGAAGATCATTTAGTCTAGGAAATAAAAGGTGTTGATAGTTTTAAAAAGGGTCTGTTGAAGACATCAGCTAATGAAAAATGGGGCATGATGTGTAATGAAAGGGCTTCGTTGTCTATTAAGAAAGAGATATTGGAGAAATGGAAGCTGATACAAATGGAAGTTGATATAAATGGAAGTTGATATTGGAGAATTGGAAGCAAATACTGTAACGCCTCGATCCCGGGCACGCAACTAAAACACAGTATCAAGCATAATTACACTAATTACAAAAACATCAAATAACAATAACTAAGGCTCACCTTCAGGATCACAATGTGCGGCTAGAAGCTCCAACTCCTGCACCGGAACTCGGTTGCACGCGGTCTGCACCTGGAAACCAAATAGCACGCTTGAGTGACATCTAAGTCACCCAGTACGTGCCCCAAAACATACAAACCACAAAACCTTGGCAAAACCATAAATCTCATTCTTATCATTTTTTCAAAACTTGGTTTTCTCTTTTTGAAAATCATCCTTTCTTTTATTAGACAATCACTTGGGAATTCAATCCCAATCCATGCTTTT
>JAMKQA010034548.1:0-20711 GCA_024699735.1 Posidonia australis | reverse complement strand
TCGCCCTCAATATAATCATCCTGCTCGCCTAAGGTTACATGCGAGGAAAAAACATTATGTACAGTAGGGGGAGAGTATCGAGAATACCCCCATACGTTCCCCGAGGCGTCAGAGGCACCCAGGACTTCCCCGCTGCGAGAGCACTGTGCTTCTCGCCGTGAGCCCACCGGCGAGCACAAGGTCACCGGAAAACGGGGTACAAAAACTGGGTCAAAAAACAACTCTTCTGAACTAGGAGGCTCGGGAGAAACACTCAGATGAGCGCAACCAACAACTAAAAAATGTTCCAATGCAGTAAGATTAGGCAAGCTCATCGCAAGGAAAAAATCCAGATCTACAGATCCTGCTGGGGCAAAAACTCCCAGATGCAAGGAAATCAACATCACAGAAGTAAACCAGGAAGGCGATAAAGATCTGCCGATAAACATGCAATCCACCACAATATAAGAAGCAGCCGAAAAATCAGTGTGTAATCTAACCCTGGCACCCAGATCTAGCACCAGATCACTCGATCTGTGCGACCCAGCAGAGACAGAGGGCAGTCCCTTCCGGAGGCCAGCCATGGCGTCTCGGCCACCCGAATCTGATCGGGGCACAAGGGGAGAGGCCGCCTTGCGTTTACGGCTTCCCGGAACACACACGAGCTTAAGGGAAGATGTTACCAGTCGGTTGAGAGAAACCCTTACAGAGCCCTGAGGGAGGGCCGCCGCGCTGGAGTGTCTCTTGCTGGACCGGAGAAAGTAAGGAGCACACCCCCCCGCCGAAGGAGCGTTGCGGCCAGAAGCTCGTCTCCCAAAAGGAGCCATCGCCGGGATCCCCACACAGCGTTAGGGTTTGGAAGTACTGTAGCAAGTAGGATCGCCAGGAAATCGCGAGAGAGAGAGAGAAGTTTTTTCAATGCCAGGCCCGAAGATATTCTCAGACAGTTTTGAGTGTAGCTCTTTGCCAGCACTACCAACAGCCTTCAAAACACATTTTAAACCCTGTCCAGAAATAATAAAATGAAAGAGTAAAGATTTAGATTCTAATGTTGAACATACCGCTTCACCAAGAGTATTAACTAATAATTGGTGAAGAGGACTAACAAGTGCAGGTAAGAGTGGTTTTATTTCTCTTCCAACCAAAGGATGGTTTTGCAGGTATGGATGATTTTATAAGGCAACAATTGCTCTTAGAACCTGCAAATAATAACATATCACAACACACATGCACTAGCAAAATAAACAGATGCAATAAAAAGAAATTATTGTGCCGCAGAAACCATAGAGACAAGCAGAGTAACGCTAGACGAAGAAAGTGAAATTACCATGTTGGCTACACCATTGCCGCTTCCATTGCCAACAAACCTCCACGCAAGTGCCGTCGCCAGCTTTGTAAAGCCAAAAAAAACTAAAAAACCTCCCTATCTCCTAAAGTACCAAACATCCAAATATCCTGCCCTTCTCTGCTTTCTGGTTCAGAAAAAACATACATGAGAAATTAAAGTAAAAAAGAAAAAGAAGAAAATTTTGTTGGAATATAATGATTCTGGTTTTAATTATCAAATTTAAAATATCTTTTAATACTTTTTTGTTGAGATGTGTGTTTTGAGTTATTCTTATTTGGATTAAGGTAACTGTTTGATTATGCTGAACCTGAAGACTGAAGTCCACTAATTAAGTATTATCTTGAGATAATTTAATAATATTTTATCATAAGATATTATCTTAAGATAATTTAATATATTTTCTTAGGAAATTAGCCTTTAAGGTTACATGTGTAATTTTCTTATCATTGTGTCTCCAGTTCTCCTATATATATAATGGGAAAGCTTGTGGTTTTAGCAAGCAATCTAGAAGGTTGCTTCTTCCAATCCTAGAGAGTCTTTTGGTACCATCTCTTAATTTAGGATTAGTATTTTTGATCTTTTCTCTACATCAACCTCTTGTACATTGTAACCATCTTTGATCATAGGAAAATCTCTCTCTCCGTTTCATAAATTTAGGTGTTTGCTTGTATTTTCTCTTTTATTTGTGTTTTCTCTATTTTTTTTAATTATTTATTTGTGATGCTAAAGAGGAATTCATTGGATCTCATTTTCGCATAACTAATAAGATCCTATCCAAATCCTCAATAAGTGGTATCAGAGTTTTGCTTGTGAATTCCAATTCAACTATGAAGATGACAATGAAATTTAAGATTGAGAAGTACAACCGAGATGTTAACTTTGATTTGTGTCAAATAAAGATGCATGTAGTTTTAGTTCAAGAAGGAGTTTCAAAGGTGTTCAAGGGAAAAAACAAGATGTCAAAAGAGATGACTGAAGATGAGAAGGAAAAGATGGATGAGAAAGCCTTGACGAGTATACAACTTTGTTTGTCGGATGAGAAGGAAAAGTTGTGCACGAGAAGACCGTAACAAGTCTTTGGCAAAAGTTAGAATTTTTTTACATGACCAAGATCCTTGCAAATCAACTACATTTAAAACAATGGTTGTTTATGTTCCATATGGTTAAAGATCAAGCTCTAGGTTGTAGTGCAAGGAAAAGTACACGATGAGTGAACAGGCCACCCTTCAGATACGTAGAGTTAGTGTTTGCACATGCATTATCAATAGTCGAAGAGAGTTGTGATGTAGGAGTATCGAGCAATTCTTCATGAGCAGTTTCATCACAAAAGTTTACAGTGGAACCCTCTTATACTATAAAGTCAAAGTACAGAGCAACAGTAAAAAAGATTAAAGAGATTGACATAATGGTAAAGCCTCATCTATTGACCAAGTCCAAAGAATATATTAACTTGGTTGGCTCATGCTGTACGTGACATAGCCTGTTTGGAGGAGAGAGAGAAGTACTATACATATAAGAGAATTCAAGTCAAGGTGAAGATTTGTTGAATTGTGTGCATTGAATTATTCTTATTTGGATTAAGGCAACTGCCTGATTATGTTGAACCTTAGGCCAACTGATTAGGTATTATCTTAAGATAATTTAGAAATATTTTATTTTAAGATATTATTTTGAGATAATTTAAATATATTTTATTCTAAGATATTATCTTAAGATATTGTAGGATATTTTCTTAGGAAATTAACCTTTAAGGGTATATGTGTAATTTTCTTGTCATTGTGTCTCCAATTCTCCTATATATATGATGGGAAAGCTTGTGGTTTTAGCAAGCAACCTAGAAGGTTGCTTCTACCAACCCTAGAGAGTTTTTTAGTACCATCAGCTCTATCTAATTTTAAGGTTAAGGTTTTCGATCTTTTCTCTATATCTATCTCTTGTACCTTGTAATCATCTTTGATCATAATGAAATCTCTCTCTTTGCCTCATAAATCCTTATGTTTGTGTGTATTTTCTCTTTTATATCTGCTTTCTTTATTTTTCTTTTATCATTTGATTATTTGTTTGTGATGCTAATGAGGAATTCATTGGATTTCTTTTCCGCACAACTAATAAGATCTTATCTAAATCCTCAACACTTTTAATATATCATTTACTCTATCATTATATGTATTCTCTATGATTATATTGTTTCTTTTTGTGGTAGAAATTGTTTTGACCCACAATCTGTTTTCTCTCATTTATATATTTCATTGTTGTATTTTGGGAAAAACAAGGAAAAAAATTCTTTTATTTATTCTTCTTCCTTTTCCTTTTTCTCTAGTTATAATACTATGGTACGATGAAGATCTCAAAAAACTTGCATACATCTTTGAAGATCTTAGTGTCGTATCCTTAGAGAGGAACCACAAAATCCTTACGCATGAAGGCAGATTTTCTTGTTCAAGTCAAGGAATTCATCTTGCGACGTCAAAAGTTAAGATCCTTCTTCTTCTTCTTCTTCTCTTTATTGTTAATTATTCGTCATCTTTATTTATATTATTTTATATTCAACCATATTATTGTTGATATTTGTTTAAAAATTCTAATAGATTTTGCATATAGCTAGTAATAACAACACAAACCAAGCATGAGACAGCGAACCAAGAGCTTAACGACCAATAGGTACACAACAAGAGCAAGAAAAATTAGATCCAGTTTTAAAAAATACATCACACCCCAAAGCCATCGAAGAATTGTCGAATTTGAACTCCACCTTGAGTTCCCAACAAATAGCTACCGAGAGGCAAGAGGCGTGAATGGTGAAGGAGCACTCAGGGAGAGAAGCACAGAGTTAGGCAGAAGAGCAATCACACGAAGAATGGTGGATAAACACATGGGCAAGAGGCGAGAGGTGCATAGAGAAAAAGAGAAAGAAAAGAAAGATACTTGGGTAGATGGAGATTTTAGAGGTGGAGAGAGAAAAGGATGAACGTTTTGAGGAAAAGGTTTCATGGAAAGGATAGAGATTTTAAGTAGAGAGAAAGAAAATAAAAGAAGAAAGAGTTGGTGTTCTAAAATTTTAAGACTTTATTCTACGTCATGGGCAAAGTTAATGATAAAATCAATTGTTAATATAAAATAAATAAAAAAGTATCGTAGCCACTATTGTAAGATCTACTTTTGTGTTTCGCTTCTAGTATGACGTGAAAAATCTGAGATCTGATGTGAAGTTGAGATCGTGGGTTCACTTGTTCACCGAATGGACGGCTGGATGTCCTATCGATCCAGTGGCTTTCTCGTGCTATGTAAGATTTTTCCCTTCAAAACAAATAAGAAAAACAAGAGAAAATGGATTATATTAGGTGTAGTAAACAAATAATAAAAGAATAACAAAAGGAAAATTTAAACATGTAACTAAATACTAACCAGAGGGTGGTTCCCTACATGCATGTCATGGGTTAATCTATGTCTTGCAATGGATTTATGTAATAATAAAAATGTAAGAATTGAAAGATACTTCCTTGACCTCGTATGTTGTTGAGTGGATGAGGAAGTAGAGACCTGGACGAAGCTCTAGAGGTGCGTATAGGCTTAGATTGAAAGGATCTCTATAGATTTAGGATGATTTCGGTAGAGTTTCGCTAGGAATTGGTCTCTTTGGACAACCTCACTCTAAAATTGGAAGGCCTCTTGGAACTAAAGGTCTGGGGGTCTATTTATATGCACGAGGACGTCAAATATTGTCAAAAACAAGTCAAGAAAATATCTAGATATTGAATCTACTCGAAAATTTGAAAAATCGGATATTTAGGATTCGTCACCGGTAGAAAATCGTTTTTCTACAAATATCTATTTTCTGGTGTGGAAAAAATCGTTTTTTACAAACTAATCACCGCTCCTTGTGGCAATGAGTTCTAAATATCTCCATGTTTAAAATAAAAATCCAAAACTGATTCAACAAATATTTAACAACAGTAAACGACTCGTCTTGACCTTTTCAAGTTCTCTCGAAATCATTAGAATATTCTAGAAAATATTTGAATTCAAAATCAAATTTTAAATTCAAAATCAAAATCAAATTTAAAAGATAAAATCCCCAATAATTACTAGAATGATGTTAAATATATATATAACAAATTCCAATCTCGTAACTAAATAAATATTTGGAAATTAAGCACATGTTGAAATTATCTTTTTAAATTATAAATAATTCTAGCATTTAAAAATTCATAATTAATATCATATCTCGTTTTAAATCATGATAAAAATTATATGATATTAATTTTGACGTCACTCATTTTTCTAGAATTTTATGGAATTATCTGACATTGATAGAGATTTATATGATACTCCATGAATATTTAAGTATTCAAAAAAATTTAGAAATTAGAATAATCATAGGAAAAATCATGATAATATTTATAAATATCCCGTATATTATATTAAAACCCAGGATGACATGTTGTTACGAGAAAAAGACCTAGGGTGTCCGACGCCTATTGAAATGGTGTAAGATACTAGTCGCCTATATTAAAGGCGACGACATGTGTTGCCTACTAACATGGTGTCTAGATCAGTCGTCGCTCTCGAAGGCATTATTTTGTCTTTTACATTTTTTATCTTCTGTATTTTAGGTTAAATCCAGAGAAGTTCCTTAAAAGTCCAGAAAATACTCAAAAATCTCATGAAATCGTAAAAACATCTTCTTTAAACTCAGGATACTCATATTTGCTACTAATTTGAGTAAGATGAGAGCGTTAGTTTTGCCATAGCTAGCGCTTCACATCAAAACATTTTAGGAACACAAGCTTGCCACTAGCTTCAGTGGGTTAATTCTACCACAACTTATAACCTTGAACCAAGTAAAATTAAGGATATTTTTAAGGAAAATATGAAATCTGTGGAAAATAGAGCAAGAAATCCTCAGTCCTGTGATCTGAAGTGCCTCCAAGGTTTCTATCCTAGATAACTCTAGGAAATGTGAAAATAAGATATCTACAGCCATGAAGTTTAATCCATAGCTAATTATGTGATTACTTCATAATATTTAAGTACAAATAATTTTCCATTAAGATAAAAATTTTAGTCCTAAATGTTTCATAGTTAACCACGACATGTGATCATGATTAGCTAATATTGTGATTTCTTGTTTAAAACTTTTGTATCCCTGGCTATTCTTATAGCTATTCTGTGACTAAATATATCAATTAGCCACAGTTTTATTGTCTGTGGTTAAAATATGTGATTAAAGTCCTATTTTCATATAATGTATGCTTTCAAAAAAAGAATTACATAAATTCTTACATGAATCAATTTCAATCATTGGATGATATCTTGTAAAGGAGAAATAATATCAAATGATACTGTTAGCGTATAGTCTTATTGCGTATATGGGTTAGTGGATTATTGGATATTCATTTAGGCCCATTAACCCTATATATATATGTAACTTTTTTCATCTAATAAGAGTTTATGCTTTTTATCTCTCAATAACAACATAATATCAAAGCCAAGTGGGTAGCTTAGGGATTCACTCAGACTTATAGTATTGACTATGATAAGACTTTCTCTTTAGAGGCTCGTCTTAATTCTATCAGGATTATTCTATCTGTGGCTATAAATAATTCCAGAGAGATGTGCCAACTAGATATAAAAAATGACTTCTTGTATGGTAATCTTATAGAGACTGTCTTTATGGAACAACCTCTAAGGTATGTTACTCAAGGAGAGAGCAGAGTTTGCAAGCTCAAGAAGGCAATCTATGGCCTGAAATAGAGTCCCAGAGTGTGATTTGAGAAATTCAACCATGTAGTGTTGAATGGAGGGTTCAACAAATGTATTGTAGACCATTCAGTTTTTTACAGGAGATTTGATCAAGGATGTGTGCTGCATGCGGTCTATGTAGACGATATTCTGGTAACTGGTAGTGATCAAGGAGAATTAAAGAAGTGAAAGAATACCTTGCGTTTCATTTTACTCATCAAGGATTTGGACAAACCAAGGTATTTCTTCGATATCGAGTTTGTCTATATCAGTGAAAAAATGATGTTATTTCAAAGAAAATATGCACTTGACATTCTTCAAAAGATTGGACTCTTAGGATGTAAACTAAAGAACACTCCCATTGAGCAATCACTATTCCTTTGGGATACCAGTTCTGAGCTGTTGGATGACCCAGGATAGTATAGAAGGTTGATTGGCAAGTTCATTTATTTGACAGTGATCAGGCCAGATATCTCATACGCTGTCAATTTACTAAGTCAGTTCATGCATGAGCCAAGGAAGGTGCACTGGAGTAGAGCTTTGCAGGTTCTTTCCTATATGCAAAGTTTTCCAGGAAAAGGTCTAATCTATCAAAGGAATGACCTTGTGAATGTTGTGGCATACTCAGATTCAGGATATGCAAGAGATCGAGGGGATAATAAGTCTACTTCTGCCTTCTGTACCTATGTAGGAGGGAACCTTATCACATGAAAGAGCAAGAAACAGAACGTGATGTCACGTTCTAGTATTGAGGCAAAGTACAGGTTCATGGCATAAACTACATGTGAAATGGTGTGGATCAGATCTCTTCTTTTTGATCTTAGCTTATCACTTGAAGTGTCAATGCCAATGTTTTGTGATAATCAGGCTACCATTTTCATTGTCAACAATCCTACATTCCATGAGCGCATCAAGCATATCGAGGTCGACTATCACTATGTTCGAGATATGGTGTTGAAAGAGGTCATCTCAACTTCACATACTTATTCGTCTGAGCAGCTAGCTGATGTTTTCACAAAGGATCTGAGTATTGGGGTATTCAAATCTATATGTACCAAACTGGGTCTTTTTACCAAGTTAGGTCTTCTTGATGTGTATAATCCAGCTTTAGGGGAAGTATTAGAGTATAGTTTTATTGAGCATATAGGTTAGTGGATTATTGGATATCTATTCAAACTCCTTAATCCTCTAAATATATGTAACTCTCTCCATCTAATAAGAGTTTATGCTTTTTATTTTTCAATAACAATAGATACTATGAACCTCACCAATCATGTGTATTTATACCTTTGTGTATAAATTAGTGTATACGAATTGAGGTCCTTCAAGCAAAAGGATGGTTGCATTCATAAATCTAATATAAAGGCATACCATTCATGTATTGAAGGATGACGCGTTAAGATACGAAGGTCGGCATTCTTTTAGGTTATAATCAATCGGCCAAAACCATTCAAGCCACTCTTTAAACCATCACTGAGAATATTTCTTTGTTGCATAAAATACAAACGAAAATAGTGAATCGGTACGTTTTAAAAATTGGGCCAAGGGATGTTTCCTTTTCCTATATATATAAAACTATAATAGTGAATTGGTATGTTTTAATATTTTAATTAAAAATATTATTAACAAATTATCTCCTTTTCTTTGGTGGTAAAGAATATAATAGTTAAGTATTTTGTAATGTTACCTAATATTCATAATGTACTTATTAAATATAAATAATTATAAAATCAAGTTTATTAGTAGTACAACTCTTAAAAAACAATGGAATACTAGTTAAGTTAATAAGTTTCACAATGATAATCAATTGAACAATTTTTAAAATTTATTTTCAAGATATCAAACTATAGATGTGATTGGTAGGTCAATCTAGAAAAGAAATCATCCATTTTTTATCCCTAAATTGTTAAGATTAAGAAGGATAACACATGAGTTATTGCTCTTTCTCATTCATTATCTAACACTTAATACACCTTCATTCTATCACTTTATATGTATTACACCGTTTCAATAGTTAGCCAAATAATTTAACATTGTGTAGTCACCGAGGATTCCATATTTATCCCATCCAAAATTCAAATTATAGAAAGATGAGAAAATAAACTTTATAATTAATAAATGTGATTATATTTAATTGATTAAAACAAAAATATGAGAAAGGAAAGTATAATATGTATAAGTTCTCTGTTCTTTTTTAGGATTTTGAGATGGAAATAAAATTAACAAAAAATAAATGTACAATAACAACAAAGAGAGATGAACTTTAAAATTGATAAGAAAAAAAAACTCCAAATGTGCAACATAGTGTAACGCCCCGATCCCAGACACGGTACCAAAATACAGTATCAAGCATAATTACAATAATTACTGAAACATTAAATAACTATAACTAAGGCTCACTTTCAAGATCACAATGCGCAGCTAGAAGTTCCAACTCCTGCACTGGAACTCGATTGCTTATGGTCTGCACCTGAAAACCAAATAAGCACGCGTAAGTGACATCTAAGTCACCCAGTACGCGTCCCAAACATACAAACCACAAAATCCCGACAAAACCGTAAAAACTCATTTCTTTTATTATTATTTTTTCAAAAATTGGTTTTCATTTTGAAAATCCTCTTTTCTTTTACTGAAAAATCATTTTGAGAATTCAATCCTAAATCCATGCTTTTTCAAAAGCCATGTTTCCTTTCTTTTCTCAAAACATTTGGAAACTCATTCTAAAACCACATTCTCTTTTAAAACACACTTTTACATTTTCTTTCAAAACCTTTGGAATTCATTTTCCAAAACATATCTTTTCAATACTTGGGATTTCTTCCTAAAGTTACACTTTTCAAATTCACATTTCTAACCAGATTCAGTCTAAAACACAATGCCTCACTGGCTCAAAACCAAATCATAAATACAGGTGGCATCTGGTAAAAATATCATCACTATTTCACTTCAGGATTTTAGGACTATTTCATTAGTCCAATCCTGACCAAATCACATTTCTTTTCTTTATTCATTTTCACTTTCTTTACTGGTGTTACCTTGTTCAGGGGTAACCAGGCGTACAAGTAGTAGGTGAGGACATCCTTTCCCTACCTTCTTGCACTGCCACAGTGAAATTCTTCGTGCGGGATGTCACCGCCCCGACCAACTAGCCTCAATTTCATTTTCATATATGCACGGAGATACGTCTCTGTCTGACGTCCCATTGGTGACCCAAACAACTAGGTCCAATGACCTAAGCTCAGCTTACACCGTCGATGACCCGAAGACTAGTCCAATGGATCAGCTAGTCATCTAAGTTGAAAAGTGAAGCCTATGTGTATTCCGGATTCTCTCTAAGACGACAATCAAAGATCTAAATCATCTGAGTAAAAACACTTCTCCTAATCAATTATGTAGAATTACATAGATGCTATAGATAAGCAAAGCTTGCTCG
The DNA here is from genome assembly GCA_024699735.1 of Posidonia australis. Lineage (NCBI taxonomy): Eukaryota > Viridiplantae > Streptophyta > Magnoliopsida > Alismatales > Posidoniaceae > Posidonia > Posidonia australis. The sequence continues at coordinate 10,209 of JAMKQA010034548.1, read as the reverse complement.
CACAAACATGACTAAATGCGAATTTTGTTGGGTGTGAAATTGAGGAACAAAAACAAATTGCAAAATAGAATACCTCGTTCAGTGTTAAATTAATATTAATTGATGTAAAAAAAATTAGAAAAATGGATATTTGTCGGCTGGCACCTGAGAACGTGAAGAAACTTGAGGATAAAATTTAGCCAAAGTTGAGGTGCATGAATTTAAAACGTAAAAAGGAAAATACCTAACAAAAATCACCCATATTTGAGTTAGAAAATTTTCCTACGTACCTATAATTGATCAGATCATAAAAATAGAGCTCAACCCACCACTTAAGCTTGATCACATCTTAAAAGATCAAGAGTCCAACCATATGATCTGCACTTGTCATATTATCCATCGTCTTAGATTTGAGTTTGTCAAAAGTCTAGCTCTACGATCAATGATGGTGATTAATGCATTTTTTGAATCCACCACCTTGGCCGAGACCTTCAACTCTTCTACACCTCTCCTCCAACTCTGGTTGAGCATTAGTTCTGGTTGGTGGACCTAAAGGACCTGTTAAAGCAAGGGTCGAAGCCTGGATGACCAAGACAGGAAGTGCTTCCAAGTGAGAATAGAAGTTGAGAAGAGAAAATCGGTTCTTTTCTTTTTTTTTGTTTGGGTAGTTAAAGGAGAAATCCAAGGGACCTAATATTAAGCAAGAAAATCTTGAATATTCAATCAGCTACTAGGTCATGTATCTACATGGTTGGAGATGCACCACAAATACACAATTTATAAGATACAACAATCAACTTTAATAATAATCAACTTAAATAATATTATTAACACTCTAATATTACATCTAAAAAAAATCTTTAATCATATAAATTTTATCTTTAGACTCACATTTTCAAAGTATGTTGGTTGAACGCAATATCTAAAAAATTTATCTAATATGTCGATAAGGTGAAGAAATATTTACTTTATTAGACATGTCAAGTTATTTCTATGACTATATATTATTGAAAAACAAATGGGTCAATATATCAAATTTCCTCATACAAGTGTCACTAACCTTGGTCAAATTGAGAAATATAATCAAGAAAAACAATGTTTCATTGCAACACACCAAGCAGATCACCTACATCAATCAACCATAGAAGTGATTTTGCATTAACCATAGAAGTGATTTTGCATTAATAATAATGTCCAATCAATGGAGCAAAAATAACTAAAGATACTAATGAAACAATTTAAGTATATGACATTAGAAATGTTCAAAGAAAATCCATCAATTGGTTCATATTTATACTTTACCCAGGTAATCGAGACTACTGAAGTTAGGTAGGACATCACAAATTCTCAATTTAACTCTAAAGGTTCAAATTTTTTATAGATGGCAATAAAAATAATATGTGAAATTAAGTACGTAATACCTATCCATAAAGTGCATCTATCTTCCTTCTATGATTTACTAAACAGTGCAAATTATTTGAATTTATTTTCAAAAAAGACCTCACCTTTTGCACACCAGGACAATTCTTGAACATCCAAATTTATTAGAATTGTTTAGTATTACACCTTGATAAGTTTGCATATACATGAAGCAACACCCTTGGTCTTGCCTTTCTTTGATATGCCAGAACAAACAACTTTAAAATGATCATGTGTCGTTTGCACACTGTAAGATACATATGTTAGTAGAAACCAAAAGTTTAAACTTAGTTTCTCTTAAAATTCTAACGGTGGCACTTGCATTGAGTTAATTTATGCTATTAGTGGAAGCATACTCTCATCAAGAAACTCCTTGATACTTTCTTAGGTAAAGTCTCAATGCTAAAAGATAATATAAATAAATAGATCATATAAAGGAAAATGGTAGGACTTGTATTTGATACTTTGAAGGAAAAAAAAACTAAATAGTTTCACTACACATCTTAAGCTAAACCACCTAACTTTAGAGCCATGATCTACTCAAGATTTAATTTCCTCAAAGCAAAAAAAAAAAAAAAACCCTAAAAAAATTGATTTTCTATGATGAGCTCGAAATTAGAAATCCTTCAAATCCTAGCTTACGAAATGGAAAGTGATTAATGGTTAATTCTAATAGGTAATATATTAATAGATAAAAAATTATCTAATAGATAAAAAGAATTCTCATAGAACAACTTGCCTTGTGATCCTACCACTTTAGTAATACTTTTGACTTGACTTGAGTGAGTCTTCAACTTAAAATTGACCATAATCCTCCAAGGATGCTAAAAATAAAGCTTTTTTTACTTTTGTTGGGGCCTTACTTGTGAGGACACAAAAGACATAGGTACAAAGGAAGTTACTGTTGCTAGACACTGTTAAAACATGCATCATTGGACTTGAGGTAAACATGTTTAAGGGAAGTAAATATATAAACAACCAAACATCTTTACATTAAGCATAACATTTCATCGAACACCTTTGATGTAGTAGTAGTAACTAGGGGTGTACATGGGTCTGGGTTGACCTAAAAATCGAACCAACCCGAACCACATGGGTTGGGTTGGGTTGGATTTTTTTAATCATGTATTGAGTATAGGTCAAAAAATCCCAAACACGAACTTTGTGGGTTGGATATGGGTTTCAAGCTTGGGTTATCCAATCCGACCTGAACTTGAAGGTATATATATATATATAATAGTAATTATTTATATTTATAAATACATAATATATATAATATTTTTAATTTATAAAAGTATAAAACATTAATCACAACTTCTTTTTTCACTTCTCATGCTTGGCATTTGTATATATTTCATAGACAATATTAGTAGAGCTACTTCTGTTTGTTAAGCAACTATATTTTTATTAGCTATTTTTAGATCAATAAACTATGAATTATCCTCTAATTTTTGCAGTCTTTTGGTCATTTAGTTAAGTTAATACCATTCTCTTGTACTCTTGGAGAAAATTATTATTAGATGACTAAACAACATTAATGTATCGCATGTCAATTTTTTTGACTTTTAATAATCGATGAGTTTATTATCTTTTTTTTTTGTAATTAATATTAAATGAGTCTATATCTTTTTTTATATAAAATTCAAGTACTATAAAATTCGAGAATTGACCCGACGCAACCTGAAGTTTGTGGATTGCGTCTAGATTGAGTATGGATTAGGTATGGATTCAAAATTATTCAACCCGAACAATATGAATTGGATTGTTGATTCATTCCTAACCGACCCAATTCAACTCATGTACACCCCTAACAGCAACCAATGCCAAACAAAACTCAAAGAATATTTTATCATCAAGCAAGCCACAGGGTCTGGTGTGATGGTCCCGCAAATGGTTGGAGTGGTAGTGGTTGCCAATGCGGTGGAGAGATCAAGATGTGTGTTGGCCATAGGGGTTGTGCAGGTGTGGTGGCGGTAGTGAAATGCAGTGGTGGTGGTTGTTGGCCGACTATTGTGTGTGTGTGCGCGCGCGCGCGCGCGCACACGCGCAAGCACATGTAGATTTGAGTACGGAAAGAAGGGGGTTTGTGTCTGTGAAGGTTGAGCAGGGAAAGAAGGGATTGTGTGGGTGTGGTGGTGGTGATGAAATGCAATGATTTTGGTTGTCGATTGTTGTGTGTGTGTGTGCAAGGATGTGCGGTGTTGAGCAAGGAAAGAAGGGGACCTCTATGTGTGTGGAGTTGAGTAGGGAAAGAAGGGACGGTGGCTTGTCATCTTTTCCAAAGAAATGGAGGAGACGAGACAAAATCGAAGCATGGTGGAAGGAGTGGACAGCGACGCTGTGGAAGGTTTGTGCCTTATCATCTTGTGCGGAGAAACGGAGGAGACAGAATGGTGGAATAGGAAGAGGTATGGGTGTCGGAATGGTGGATGGTGACACTACGGAAGGAGTGGTGGATGTCGAATTCGCTTGTCGTCTTGTGTGGTGGATAGGGATGGTCACCGGAGCAATTCACATCTAAAGGAAGAGCAGAATAGCTCACATGTAGTGACGTAAGAGGAGGACGAGGAACACACATTTTATAATAAGGAAAGATATGTATATTAACTATATCTATATTTACATCTATTACATTAATTCTAGTTTTGTAAAAGATCGAAAAGTATCCTTTCATTAGTCCATTAACCAAAATATATCTTTTTTTACTCTATTTTCAAGGCATCTGAACACAAAGTACTATCTCCCAACTTCTAAATGATAATAAAGTAATTTACGTGCTAGCTCTTTTGGACTGAAAGCCTTTGCTGGGCACGCAGGACAAGGGAGCTTTGAAGTTGGTTTCCAGGAGGGACTGGATCTTTTCTTTTAGTTTCGGTGTCACCAACAAGGTTAGAAAGTGTACTAATAGGAAAAACCTGATTTATGAAATTATAAAGTATTAATCTGATGTGCTACATTATTGCCGGTCATTTATGAGTGCAAATGGTGAAAATATAGTTATGCCACATGTCCTTAGCAACATACTTGTCATTATTTTTGCTCAGTAAACATTGAAAATAACAATCATCTGTTTCTCAATTGTTCATTTGTAAGGAAGATTTGAGAGTTCTTTTTGGTCTCACAACTTTTCCAAGGTTTTTTATCTGTTGGTGATTTATTTTTATCTACCCCTTACCTTAAGTTTTACTTACTTTTTTCTGGATAGACTTTGTTACTCCAGATCATTCTCTGGTTGATTTGAAAAGAAAGGAATAGTAGGATCTTTCGTAATGTGTTTAGATCATGTTGTTTGATCATTAACGACATTATGTCTCTGATGAAATTTTGAGTGGAAAACCTTGTATCAGGTTTTGAGAAGGAGGACATGTTACAATTTGTTTCTGCAATGGGTTCACAGCCTGTGGAGCCTTTTATTGCACCTTCTATCTCTTCTTTAAATGCACCATATGGAGAAGAACCGCAGGATGCCATGCAAGATTGATGATGGCTTCACTCAGTTTAGAAGAAAAAAAGCAATTTTGATGTAATATTTCTATTGTTTCATTTTGGAGACAAATTTGGTGACTGTTCTATGATTGAAAAGCCTGCGGTTCTGTAATATTCATACTTAAGACTTTGTTTCTTATCTGGCATTTAAGCTGAAGAAATACTATCTATCTCAATCGTTAACAAAAAAAAAACATACTTGTCATTACATATTTCTCATGCACAATTATATTATTTATCAATATTAATGTGAGACAACACATTCTCATATCTACATTCAACTTGTCATCACTTTAAAAAATAAATATATTATTTGCATTATTGAAAACATTAGAATGCTAAGATAGTTTCTTAGAATAATACAATCTTATAAGTACAAAATTAGGTATGTTCCATATTAAGACAATATAGTATAATCATGGTAAAGGAATTCACGAAAAGAATAAATGAAAGAAAAAGAATAAATGTGTCAGAAAAGAAAAGAATTTTGCATGAAAGTGGTGGAGCTACGTCAAGAAGTCAAATTCACGTTTGCCACGTGCGTCAATATTGGAAGAAATATCAACTAACGAATTAACCAAGTCAAATTAAATCTCGGCTAACATGGACGCATTCTAGGTGCTTGTAGATAATATTTTTGACCTAGTCTTTGGTTGTTACAATCTTCAGTTAAAAATTCTTGTATTTAAAATTAAAATTAAAATTTTATACTCAGATTTGTCTCATACGTAAAGAAGTCTCAGTAAGTCTATAAAAGGACCTCTTGTGTAGATTTAGGGGATCATTTTCTACCTTTTAGGCTTAAACTTTTCCTTTCTTGTATTTGGAAGATCTTCAAGTATTCCTTTAGTGTAATTTATTAATAAAAGTTTATTTTTCCTTCAATTATGTCTTTTATTTGAGCTTTTATTTTATGCCATCTTCATGAGTAGCTAAATCTCTTTTTACATATAAGGTTCTTGAAGTTAGATTTAGGATATGATTGTAATATTTAGTCTCATTTCGTTATCTATGCTTCATGATTAACTGTCTTTTTCTTATTATCTACTTTTGTAATTATATTTTGATAGATCACTATTAATTATGTATACTCATGGTTTATACTTATTAATTGTTCTATAGAAATAAGAAATGTTTTATACATCTTATTATTTTGGTATATTATACTAATGTGTAGTTTGATAGATCAATATAGAATCATATTTGTTTATGATTTATTTTGGATATTAGCATGTTAGACCTTAATATGACATAGTAGGTGTTTTATCTTCATGCATTATTCTTATTTAATAATAAACTTTGATAGTTAGAACTTATTGCAAAAGATGAGATAAACTAGATATTTGCATGATCCACTATGATCTAATGGATATAAACTCTAGATGTATTTTTTACTATTGATAATCTCTTTGTGATTCTTTCCTTTTAATTAACTTAAGAAATAATTCATCATCATCACTCTTACTTTTCTAATTCGCATTTCACAATTAAGTTTTGAAAGTTACGAGTCTCTGGAGGATTGATTCATACTTGCATATGTACTATATAGGACATCGTGCACTTGCAAATAATTAAAACGTTCACATCACTAATATTGACTTGGGAAGGTTAAAACACGTGAATAGACTATAATGCAAGTTTACTGATTAATAATCAATATACCAGTGATTTTAAGAATTGAATCGAAGGTATCCTTTTTTTAGGCTCCTAACATTTATTGCATTTGCCTAAAATGTAAACATATTTGGCTTTAAATTTAAAGTAAGTTTAATAATAGTTTGTTTGAAATTTTTAACATCATCAATTAAGTGTTTTATTTCACACTACAAAATAAAGCCCATTATTTATTTAGTTATTGCCTTTTGCATTTGCTTCGTAGACTTGCTCAAGATCGTGAAATAGCAAGAAAAGGCCATTATTTTAAAGTAAGTTTAATAATAGTTTAATAATAGTTTGTTTGAAATTTTTAACATCATCAATTAAGTATTTTATTTCACACTACAAAATAAAGTCCATTATTTATTTAGTTATTGCTTTTTGCATTTGCTTTGTAGACTTGCTCAAGATCGTGAAATAGTAAGAAAAGGCAGACCTAGAAAAAAGGTAATCCCTCTACTAGTTTAACATTGTTTTATATTTTCTATTTAGCTACATTAAAAATATAATCCTCTTATTAGTTACATTAAGATGTTATATGTAATTGAATTTTGTCATTGTTGGTAATTGGTCACTCTAAAAATGTAAGAGTGTGGTTCATGTAGCATACATGGGTTTTGTCGTATGTCTGCCTTTATTAAATTCTATACTAAAATATGTTTAGCATAAGGAATATGTTTCCTTTTTTTTATTGGTGTGTGTATTGGGAAGGAAGGAGTGGTGGTGGTGTTCTTAGTCAGAGAATGGCATTAACTACGGGTGAAAGAGAAATTGAGATAGAGATAGAGAGAGGGACCTACTCTGCAATAGGATGAGTAGGGAGGAGAAGATGAGGCAGTTTCAGGGAAGGAAGAAGGAACCTACCGTACAAGAGGAGCAGGAGGTAGGAGAAGACAAGGCAGATTTAGGGGAGGAAGGAAAAAACTATTGTACATTATATTTTCTTATATACTTGATATTTGTAGATATCTCATTTTCGCATTTTTTAGAGTTAGTAAGGATAAGAAATCTCAAGACGTTCCAAATTACATGACTAAGGATTTATAACATATTTTTTAGAATTTTTCATAATTTCTTTAAAAACATTTTTGATTTTACTTGATTCAAGGTCGTTATCTATGTAGAGCTATCACACTCGAACTAGTGATATATTTGAGTCCCTTAAACACTTTTCGGTGTGAGGTCTTTAGCTGTGGTAGAGCTGGAACTCCTATTTTACTCAAATTGGTGGTAGATTTGAGTATTTTGACTTAAAAAAAGATGTTTTTTTGATTTTATATAATTTCTAAAGCTTTTCGGGACTTTTAACATATATCTGTGGATTAAAATAAAAGATCGGAGAGTAAACTACAAAAAACCAAGATACTGCCTCTATGGCAGGTGACAGATCTAGTCGTCGCTTCAGGAGGCTATGTATTTCATCGCCTCTTATACTAGCGACAAGGTAGCACTTGTCGCCACATAGACAAGCGACGAGTATCTTGACACTCTTTCTCTACATATTTTGTCATCCAAGGCTTTAACATAATATATGTGATATTTATCAAATATTATCATCTTTTTCTCATAATTATTATAATTTCTATAATTTTTTTGACACTTAAATATATAACATATAATATAAATCTTTATAAATGCCAATTAATTCAAGACAATTCTAGAAATATGGATGACATCAAATTAAGATTATTTATCTTTATTTTTATTAAAAATGAGTTTTAAGTTAAGTTATCACATGTTTAAATGTCATAACTACATTTAATTCAAGATAATGTTTAAAAATATAGATAAAATCAAAAATATCTAAATGATTGCAAATCTAAATTAAATCAAATATATCCCTAATTTTAACTGATATTTCTTTATAATTGTTGGAGATTTAAATTTTCAAATTCGATTTATTTGACATTTAAGTTTGATTTGAATTTGAAAATTTATTTAAAATATCTTTCCATTACGAAAGTGATTTTAAGGATTGATTTGGTCGTTATTTATCATTAAATTTGTATAAAAATATTTTGTAATTTTAATTTTTGAAAATCTACCTTTTTAGTTGCTCGATGCCTATACCACCGACGACTAGTTGATGTAGAATATATCATTGCCTTTTAGGTAATTATTTTCCGCGAAAAGCGAAAAATGTATCTTCAACCTTGTCACCTGTGCGTGCGACGACATGATGATCCTGTCGCCTATCTTATGGGCAACAATGACAAATCTCCTATTTTCTTCCATTTTTAGAGAGTTTAATATTAGTCCTTGATCCCCCACTCATCCTTGACTAGATCTAGTCCCTCCAGACTCTATAAAAAGACTTCTAGATCAAGAGTTTAAGGAGAGACAATTCAGAAATCTAAGGTGGCATTTTGAAAGTCTTATGAGACAATTTCAAAATCCTAGGAGAGGTCATTAGAAACCCTAACGAGACCTTAAAACCTTAGAGGAGTTGGAGAGATCTGAGAAAGGGAGAGAAACCCTAAGAGATCTCTGAACCTTAACCCCACTCTGTTAAAATATCAACATAGAGACTTAGATCTCAGAGATCCAGTCCTCTAAGAACTAAAATGTGCCTTTGGAGCTCCGTACAACTCCGTTTCCTCAATCTAACGTTACGAGCACGAGGGTGAAGGGAGTATCATTTCCAATTCATTTCTTTTTTTGCATATTCATTGCATTCATAAATAAGTCCATGACATACGCATGCAGGGACAACCTCTGGTCAATATTTTATTTCATTTCTCCATGTTATTTGTTGTTTTATTTCTATATTAATTGTTTACTACGCTTAGACTAACCTAGATCTACTTTTGTTTATTTTGAAGAGAAAAGAATACTACATAGTACGAAGAAGTCGTTGGACAACATCCAATTGCCGACCTAGTAAACTGAAGAACCCACACCACCAATCCAACTACATCGCCTGAAGACGTCTTGTCAGCCAGCATCATCAAAAAACAAATGGCGATCACAACCAAGGCCATCAATTTATGTGGAAACGACGACGATTTTCATCAACCCCTCAATTCCCCATCCACAATATCCATGCCTTTTCTTTTAATGCTTTACTGGATTGATATCCATGATTTATTTTGAGTTCCCTCCCTACAAACTCACTATAGTATAGTAGTGTTTGAATTCATATTTTTGTAGTATTTGTTCGTGTGTCTTAGTTGAATTTTGATGGATTATGTATTGCATTCACCTAGCCACCTTTTCTTGCCATGTTCTGAACCAAAAGTGAATAAGAAATACTACGAATACTCACACCTCTTAGTTGTTCCTATCTTTATCTATTATGGGAATAAGAATTACTCACACCTCTTGGTTGCATCAACATGTGTTATGAATCTCGTGATAAAGTTAATACTCATTTATCACCACTACATCTTAGAGATTTATGTATTGAGCTTTTATGTTGATTTTGGACCTACGAATTGGACTTTTTACTTAGATTTTTGTTTTGATTTTATTTTTGGAATTTGTTGGACTTTTTAGGATTTTAATTTTAAGATTTTAATGGGACTTTATGGTTTAATTTAATTTCTTAATTTTGTGATTTAAGGTTTAATTAGTTAATATTTGATTTTTATATGAATTTTTAAGGATTTTTTTAGAATTTTGGTTTTAAGCTTTTAATTAAGGTTTTGAATTTTATTTTAGACTTTTTGT
>JAMKQA010034547.1:0-16744 GCA_024699735.1 Posidonia australis | reverse complement strand
GTTTTAATTTAGATTTTTAGATTTTAGACATGGTTTTTAAATTTAATTAGGTTTTTTGGATTTTAATTAGGTTTTCTTGAAATTAAATGGATTAAAGTGGTTTAAAAAATGGATTTTATTTGGTTTTGACTTTAATTAGGGTTTTCACTTGATTAATTTGGATTTTAAATGTTTTTTAAGTGGATTTTGTTTGATTTTGGTTTTTAATTAGGGTTTTACTTAATTAATTAAGATTTTAAGTGGATTTAGGTGATTTTGATTTTAATTAGGGTTTTAGTTAATTAATTAGGGTTTCAAATGTTTTTAAGTTGATTTAAGTGGGTTTTCTTTAATTTTAGTTTTAATCTAGTGGTTTTTGCTTGGATTAATTTAGAGTGGGCTTATGTGAGCCTACTAGGCTTGTGTGGGCTTGTGTGGGCCTAATCGGCTTGTGTGGGCTTGTGTGGGCCTAAGTGGGGTCTGTTTGGGCCTAATGGTCTTGTGTGGACCTAATGGGCTTGTGTGGGCCTAAGTGGGTCTGTCTGGGCCTAATGGGTTTGTGCGGGCCTAGGGTTCTATGGAGTTAGGGTTTAGGAGTGGTGGTTGCAACCAGAGCATCTTCTAGAGGAGCCTGCCGTCAAGTGACTGCAATATCGGGGTGTCTACACCATGCATAAAGCTTGCTTCTATCTTATGAGTCTTACATAAGTCATTTGGCATTCAACATTTTCGATTACACCATTTTTTGCATTTTGCATTGCTTTGCAAGGCGTTTGTCCACGTTCTAACTAGGGGCATGCTAGCTGTCTTTTTGGTCGGAATATTGGCAAAAAGGGATCTTCAGCCAGGGGTATGTTAACTGCTCTTTCGTTGAGAATAGGTCTTTGACTAGGGGCATGCTAGCTGTCTTTTCTAAGTCAAGAAGATCTTAGGGACAGTACTACTTTTGGAGCATGCAGATGAGGCTTCTCAAGTACTTCTAGATAAGCTTGTCAGTTGACGCAACACAGAAGCATAGCTGTCACGGCACATGAAACTGGCGGGTGGTATGCATGGCAATAGCCTGCAGGTCCACCAGACTTCTTCCAAGGCAAGAGTAAGCTCTGTCTGCATGAGGCGAAATGCATTAAAAGTGGGTTTCCAAAATCTAGCCACTGCACATAACAAGTGTCATTTCACTTCAACCTTGGCAATATTCAACAACAAGGATGATATGCTTCAAACCTAGAGTTGCTCACGATCCTTGGCAGTTAATGCACCAAACCATGTTTGCAGAACATCAGAACAATGCTTGAGTGTCACCATGGCTGGATATCCAGGTATGGTATATGAGCTGGTAGTTATGGCAGTTACCCAGTAAGCCCTATCATATACCGGCAATGCAAGCAGTTTCATTTCCAAGGTCAAAAGTGCAAAATGGTCACGAAAATTGCGTTTTGACCCTCTGCAACTTGCACTTCAAGAGCAAAATATAAATTTTCAAGAAAAGCCAGCACATAGACTGCGAAAATTCACCAGAGGGGTAATTTGTAGAAAACCCCCTACATTCCTTAAATTTGCAAAATAGTCCACAGAGGATGTGGGAAGTTATGAAGGAAGCAGACATTTGCAAATATTCAGCAGAATATCAAATCTCATCGCATAGTGGCAGTACAGCACTCAGAAGATAGTCATATTAGGAAATTTTCAATAAAGCCCTCATGTTTTGGGAAATTGCATGTCGGTCCCTACACTTTTGCAAAACCTCGCAAACAATGCCACCTTAGATCAAGAACTTCAGCAAGGTTCTTTCAGAGGATGTTGCATGCATCTCAGCAAGAACACTAGTTTCTGTGCCACAGCACCAGTAGCAAGTACATTTACAGTTCTACCCTCTAAAGCGTAATTGCAGCCAGTTTCCTTCTAGGGGACAATCCAGGGATTATCGCTTTTTGTTTTTTTTGGATTCTCCTTCCAGGCAGATGAGATCCTTCTACCCCTCCTTCTTGGATTTTCGCAGGCGCGAGATCCTTTTCCTTGGCTCTTGACCGGGCGGTCAAAGTCGACCTTTTGACCGAGCGGTCAAGGTCATATCCATCTCCTTAGATTTTCACGGGGCGCAAAATCCAGCTGTTCGACCTTTCCACTGAACGGTCAAGGTCATATCCTTCCCCTTGGATTTTCATGGGCGCGAAATCCTATTGTTCGACCTTTTGACCTAGCGGTCAAGGTCCTTTTCCTTCTCCTTGGATTTTCATGGGTGCGAAATCCAACTGTTCGACCTTTTGACCGGGTGGTCAAGGTCATATCCTTTCCCTTGGATTTTTGTAAGCGCAAAATCCAACTGTTTGACCTTTTGACCGGGCGGTCAAGGTCCGTATCCTTTTCCTTGGCTTCTGACTGGGTGGTCAGAGTCGACCTTTGACCGGGTGATCAAGGTCATTTCCGTTGCTTTTCTTTGTCTTCTGACCAGGCGGTCAGAGTCGACCATTGACCGGGCTGTCAAGATCATTTCTTTTCCTTTTACCTCGCGGGCGTGAGATCCTTTTCTTTGGCTTCTGATCGGGTGATCAGAGTCGACCTTCGAGCGGTCAAAGTCGACCTTTGGCCGGGCGGACAACGTCATTTCTTTTCTTTTTCCCTCGCGGGTGCGAGATCCTTTTCTTTGGCTTTTGACGGGGTGGTCAGAGTCGACCTTTGACCGGGCAGTCAAGGTCATTTCTTTTCCTTTTTTCCTTGCGAGTGCGAGATCCTTTTCTTTGGCTTCTAACTGGGCGGTCAGAGTCGACCTTCGACCGGGCGGTCGAGGTCATTTCCTTGTCCTTTTTTTTGGCTTCTGACCGGGCGGTTAGAGTCGACCTTCGACCAGGCGGTCGAGGTCATTTCCTGATCCTTTTCTGTGGCTTCTTGACTAGGCACTCAGAGTCGACCTTTTGACCGGGCGGTCGAGGTCATTTCTATATCCTTTTCCTTGGATTTTCGCAGGCGCGAAATCCTTTTGCTTGACCTTTGACCGGACGGTCGAGGTCATTTCCTTATCCTTTTCCTTGGATTTTCGTGGGTGCGAAATCCAGTTGTTTGACCTTTTGACATGGCGGTCAAGGTCCTTCTCTATCCTTTTCTCTTTTGGGTTTTCACACGCGCGAAATCCCTTTGCTTGCCCTCAGTCCATGCTGTTTGGGCCTCCTTATCTTTGGGTTGGTATCCCTAACTACTCGGTTGACAACCGTCACGCTGTCTAGCGACCGGGTTGACAAGACTTGGCTGACTTGTCATATCTCGCCTCCTCCAGTTGATAACCTCGATAATCCGGTTGATGAGTCCAACAACTTATCATTTTCCTACCAGTGGTTCCATCTGTGCGCGGGATTCCTTTGCTTTTTGCCATATCATTTCAGCATTAGCATCAGCATTGCATCCACTTACAAGCACCCATTCTTGGGTTTCTAATGTTGGCATCGGCTTTGCATTGGTTCGTGCACTTGTTTTTCGCATTGGCATCACATTTCCAGCATTTAGCTCAACAGTTGCATGCAATTTGCATTTGCATTTAGCAAGAAGTCATGAATTTCGGTGCATCCACCAGATAAGTGACCTAATGCGTATAGCAATCATCACTCCTCTGTAGTCTCAAAATGGGGGTATCTTGTCAACCCTAAGCATCGGTCTCGGTTCCCTTTGTCCCTCGACCTCGCTCAGGGAGGGGAACCTATAGACACCTCAATTTTGAGGTGGCTCATAGATAAACTCTTTGAAGATGTTGCTTTGGATGCGGTAAGCCCAACCACTTTTGAATCCTATTTAACACTTTAACCAGTCAAGGATCAGTGCATAAACCGACCACAAGCCTGTAGCAAGCCCGTGGCCCAATTAGCAATACAGGCAGCTAATGGAGAGCACCAATGCAGGGCACTAGATTGGAGCATCCAGCAGGAGCACCACAGTGGCGCACTAAGCTGGAGCACCAAGATTGAGCACCGTTCTGGCACACCAAACTGGCGCACAGCCACTTTTTAGGTTGCTGGTTGTTGGCTTTCCATCTTCTATGCTTGTAACCCTCGCCTGTGGATATTCCTTGCAAATCTACGCAAGGTTGTTCATTTTCGAGGCTATTTGCATCCCATTGGAGTTACCTTGTTGAGATTCTATAAAAAAGCCATCCATTAGCAGCCTTTTGGCTCTCTTGGCAACTCATCTCTCTTGGTTGAGCTACCTACCATCTCTTGGTTAAGCCACTCACCTACTCTCAGCAACCTACTCTCATTTCCAAAGGATATTCTCGCACTTCAGAGCATTCCCAACTAATCTAAAGCAACAAGGAAGTCTTATCTTGAGCCATCAAGGAGGGAACATCTTAGGCAGGGTAAAATCCTTACCCATCTCTTTACTTAAGCTCCACATAATGCACTGAATAAAGCATGCAATGAACTGGATGTATGATCTGATAGTGATAATTTTCGTGTTGTTTTTAGGATAAGTTGATTGCTCTTACATGTATATTTATAAGGTTTCTGTGCTATGTTAAATTCTGCATCATGTGGTTTCTGTTTTACATAATGAATCATGATTCCATGCAGATATTAGCCATGAAATAAACTGTAAACAAACTTTTTGCATGTTCATCATCTTTACATGTTTGTTAAGTTAATTAAACTAATGCATAATCCTTAGAATCCACCAAGCAGTAATTGCAGCCCATGTAATCCATGAATATGTGATTTAAAGAGATGCGATAAGAGGACTTCTTATGTTTGCTTTTCATCATATTTCAGTTCCCTACCATCTAAATAATTGATTTGGATAAGATTAATCTCAACTAATCTCTAGCATCTGGCCCAGGTTTTGAAATCAGACTGCTGTCTGATTCAGAATTTTTGGGGTGCACCAAATTGGAGCACCTATATGGCGCACCAGAGTGGCGCACCTAACCAGAGCACCATCCTGGTGAACCAGTCTGGTCAGAGAATAAATCAACTTTTAATCATGATCTGCATGCTTTTCTGAGTGTTTTGGACTTTGATGCTTTTGGTGTTTATTCTCTGATATGTTATGACTTTGTATGCATGATTTCAGCCTAAGATTTCACTGTTTTTATGACTTTTGCATCTTGCATGTTCAGCCTATTGTTGTAATCTAGTGAACTGATTACCCCACGAACTCCTGTTTGGGAGGTTCTTATACAACAGTCCATGATCCAGATCTGGATAACATGGCTGAAACTTATTGATTTTATTTAGCATAAGGGTGGTGTGGTCTTGTGTGAGGCATATAGCCCTTGAGCACAAGACCTATATTGTGTTTTCATGCTTGGATTTTGATAGATACTCATGTTGCATTTTCTAATGAGTTTGCGAGTTTACAAGATTTTATATTGCATGGCATTAGGTTGGTTCACTGTCTGATCTGTGATTTTCTTTGGCACACCTTTCTGGCACATCAATAGAGCACATAGGTGGCGCACCAGTCTGGCGCACCACACAGGCGCACCTGCCTGTTTTCCACTGCACATAGTAGCTCTTGACATGGTGTTTGACATGTTTCCTATTTTGATTTGCCTTTGGTTTTCTCTGGGTGTCTTCTTGGACATATCAGAATGACTCCACTCTATTTTCAGCCATTTTTATGCATGATAGTTCATGTTTTGCATATAGTAAAGTGAGGATGAAAATCACTCGGTGTTGTTAGATCCTTGATCATATATGTGCAATATCCTTGCACCGGTGCTTGACCCACCGCACGGGTGACCTTTCTGAGCATTAGGGCACACCCTACAACCCAAGCACCCATGTTTAGCATAGGGCACCACTTATATATAGCATTGCATGGCATATCGCCCTTGGGCGTACAGAAACAGACTGAAAAGCCAACATTCCATATAAGTAAACGAAAAACCCATTAAAAGATCGATTTTCGGGCGCACAAGGGTGCCTAATATCTTCCTCGTGGGTAACAGGGATCTTTGCCCATTTCTGGTTCATGTAGACCTTTTCCAGTGGTTTTATCGCATGATTTGAATGTTTTTAAGTAGTTTTCCTCGTCTTCTATTTTAAAATAGACTAGGTGGCGACTCCTGCATTTGTATCATTATTTTTATTATCTTGCCGTGACTTTGCCGACCCTCACGCATTTGGCCTTTCGCGCTAAGCATGAGGCTGTCGTCGGCATGGTTACACTTTCTCAAACATTTTTCTCTTTTATAAATCAATGCATTTTGAAGTCTTTTATGCATTTCAAGAAACCACATTTTCGACCAAACCCACGCCAAAGTAGTAAAGCCACACATGGCCCAAAACAGTAAATCCACACTTAGCTGGCAACTGGTTCAAAATCATAACTCATCTTGGCTAGAAGCTAGCTAAATCCATAAGCCAGACACAAACCATCTCTAGTCCGAAACCACAACACACACTTATCATTCACAAATCACTAATGTCATCTTAATCAGAGGCGACCAGGCCACAAGCAGAAGGTAAGGCACCAACCTCACCAACCTGCACTGCCATGGAACCCTTCCCCATATAGGAGGACAACCACCCCACCAACAGGCCTCAATCTCATTTATTTAATATGCACGGAGAGATGCCTTTCTTGGTGCCCCAAAAGTGTCTCGGCACCCAGTACTCTCATTCTCAGGTCCAATCAATACAGTCTCAAGTGGGAGTAACCTGGTCTCTTTCAACCACCCCCAAACCACGGCAACCACGCAAACTTCATGGATCTAGAACCTCGGCAACTACACTTAGGCTAACCAGTCTAATCAAGGTCCGTAGCCCCTACCAGTATTACTGTATCACTACGTGGATCCAGAATAACACACAATTCACTTTCATAAACATTAGGATTTTTCTTATAAAAACCTTATTTAATCTTGAAACATTTCCATATTTAACTCATGTCATTTACATGGATTCACTATCATTAATACATGCTTGAAACATCATTAAAGCATTTCAACTCTTAATGGGTCTCATACCCAAATCACGTAAAACCATCATTCAAGTTCATTTAATTAAATTCTATATTCCACCATGCCTTCTACATGGGAAACATCATTAATGCATGCCAATCCATCATTTAGATCCATGAGGTTAACATTATCAAACACATTTAAGCATATGAGTAAGAGTCTAGTTTGACAGATCGAAGCAAAACGGTAGACTGAACCAAGCATCAACACCCAAAACAGTCGACTCAAACTTGGACATCAGTCGTTTGAAAATTCCTACTTCAGTCGACATGTTTCGGTCGACCGAAATCCCCAGAAACGGAAGTCCAACTCATTTCGGTCCACCGAAACCAAGATTCTGGTCAAATATTGATAGCAAAATGGTATGTCGAACCCAAATCGGCATACCGAAATGCCCATTCCCAGAAATCATTCGCTGAGCCCTAGCTATCCGTTTGTAAAAATTGGGACCTCTAGCGGATCCATTTCTGACCTACCACAATTTACACTAAAATTTCCAAATGTAGGGCTCTAAGTCTCCTACCATTTGGGATAAAAATCAATCAAATCCATTCATCATAGCTCTTGGAATAAGATCAAAATCATAAAGAACACAAAACACATATTATGGCATATAACTTGTAAAATCCACAATAATTCACAACCATAGTACAAATCAATCCTAGGTATGCCATTCTACTTATTCACGTTAGTTCCACATTTTCCATGATTTTTACATGCATCATTCCTCATTTTTATGCATTTTAATCTATTTTTCTTATAACAGAGGAACTCAGGAAGAGAAGGGTCATGTACTTGGCTTGATACTCCGGTGACCTACCAACCCTAATGAGCCTCTGGCATAGCACTTGGCCCTTCGGCACAACTCCTCTCACGGTAAAGGCTCTCCTTCGTTGGCCCTCGTAGATGCCCCTCTTCCTCTCCCTCTCATGCAGCTCCTCCCCACTAAGGCCACTAGTCCTCTTATCCTCTCCGCCCTCCTTGTCTCTTCAGCCACTGCCACCATGGAATTTCGTCGGTCTACCTGTTGCTGCCAAGACAGCCATGGGAAGGGACGAGACGAGCAGGGCTATCCGCGTAGGGAGCACGGGTCATGGAAGGGAAAAGAAAGATGGAAGGGTGAGCTTACGCGATGTGACATATGGGCCTAATTATCTAGTATATGTAAACCATGTAATTAATTGTAATATTTCAAAATGATTCATTAATAGATAATTTAATATTCTAGTGTTGTTGTGTGTGTTTCTCTCTCTATGGTTGGATATTAGATCCTAGTTGTGTGGATGTGGTGTCGTGCCTGGGGGTGTGGGACCGAGTTGGACCCTAGTCAACTAGAGCACAATGCTCCTTGAACCCTATGCCTGTCCTCTTCCCCTTTCCTTTCCTTTCTTCCTCAACGACCCGTGCCTCCATAGCCTACTCGTGATGACTCGTCCTCTCCGTCGCTTGTATGGTGGGGCAACGATCGGCGGGATTCGCGGAAGCGATCGGGGTGAAAGAGCTTAAGAAGGACCGGAGGAGATGGCATCGAGGGCACAGGCCAAACTAGTGAAGCCAAAGAGAGAGGGAGTGCTGCTAGAGGTGTTGCGCCGGAGATTTGGGTGCATCGAGGGTTGGAGGTGCGGCTTGTGGAGGGGGAGAGCTCGTTGGTGTTGCGTGGGCTCATCCGAAGAGGTACGCGACCCCTTTCTTCTTCTTTTCCCTTTATTTTGGAAAATAGGGTAAATGCATGAAAATGATGTAAAATACATGATAAATCATGGAAAAATAGCAGAAATGATGGAAATGATGTGAATGACTTGAATGTGTAGAGATCATGCTAGGTTGTATGATTTTCATGAGTTTTTGGTAGAGAATGGTATGCATGCTACAGTGTTACGAAATAAGTCTCATGTCTTTATGATTTTATTTAGAACAACATCCTTAATGGATTTGTGAATGGTTTGAGGGATTTTGAAGTAAACTCGAAGGTTTACACCCCTTGTTTAAATGTATGACTTTTGATATGTGTTTGATAGGTCCGCCGGAGGTCCCAATTCTGATTAACACATGGTTAGGACTTAGGAGATGTATTCTAGGATCGAGCATTTCGGTATGTCAAATTCGGTTTGACATACCGTTTTGTTGTCAGATTTCGACCAGAGACCCTAATTCAATAGACCAAAAATGTCCAGTCTTTTGTTTCAAGAGAATTCGATCGATCGAAATGTTTTGGTTGACTGAAATAGGGATTTTTGGTTGACTGAATCCCAAGTTCGGTCGACCATTCTAGGTGTCTGATGTCTCATTTGGTATGGCAATCTGGTTCGGTCTGCCGAACCAGACCCTTGGCCCATATGAATGAATAATGATTTTGAAAAGATAACCGAAGAGTTTGAAAAGTAAAAGAAAATGTATTCTGGAGCCACAAGGTTGGTGTCGGCAATGTGGTAGAAGTATGTGACTTCAATGAAATCAATTGTTAGATACGACCGTAGTTGCCAGTGTGGGATCACGAGAGATTGGTGTCGGCAAATTGATAAGATATCAAATGTCAAATACGACCGTGGTTACCAAGTTGAGACGGTGTAGGCTGAGTTTGGGTGTATTAACCTAGGTGTTCGAGTCACCGATGGGACGTCGAGAAATGACGTATCTCGTGAATATGAAATGAAATTAAGGCCTGTTGACTAGGATGATGTCCTCCTGCATGGGGAACTTCATCATAGCAATACAGGGAGGTAGGGAAAATGGTGTCCTTACTTACTGCTTGTGTGCTTGGTTACCTCTGATCAAGTTAACACTAATAAGAAAAGTGGAAATAAAATGTATGGTTTTAGCTAGAATTAGACTTATACCTTGTCTTCAGATTCTAGCGACAAATGAGGATCATGTTTTAACCAATTGTCAGTCAATGTATATGGTTTTGTTTTGAGTCCTATGAAGTCCTGTGTTTTAGGATGGATTTGGTCGAGAATGTGGATTTATCGGAATGCATAAAAAGGTTTTAAAGATGCATAAATTGAAAAAGAAAATATGAGCTTTTGAAAAAGGGCATAGTTTCGATAGAGATTCCAAAGGTTTTAAAAAGAAATGATATTTTGGAATGGATTTTTGAAAACCACGTTTTGTAATAGTCTAGGCTTGTGTTTTCTCGCTATTTTGCCGTGGTTTCAGTGTGGGGCACGTACTGGGTGATTTGGATGTCACTCACACTCCAAATCTGGTACTAGAGTGTGAGTGTAACGCCCCGCTCCTGGGCACACTACCAAACCACAGTATCCCAAACCTAAATACACAAAATTGCAGAACAATAGAACTGTAACTAAGGCTCACCTCTAGGATCTCGATGTGCGGCTAGAAGCTCCAATTCCTGCACCGGAACCTGGCTGCACGCGGTCTGCACTTGAAAACCAAACAGCACGTGTGATTGACATCTAAGTCACCCAGTACGCGCCCCCAAAACACACAACCACCAAGAAAACTCGGCAAAACCAAAAGAAACCTGTTTCCTATCATTTTGCAAAACTTGGTTTTCTCTTTTAAAAATCATTTTCTTTATTAGATAATCACTTGGGAATTCAATCCCAAAACCAAATTCTTTTCTTTACAAAATCGTCACTTGGGATCTCAATCCCAAGCCAAGCTTTTTCAAAAGCCACATCCCTTTCCTCAAAACATGTAGAAATTCTTTCAAAAACCACGTTCTTTCAAAACCCTTTTGGAATACATTTTCTTTCCAAAATAATTCCATTTTTCAATATTGGGGATTCTTCCCAAAACACACTTTCTAACCAGATCCAGCCTAAAACACAATGCCCCACTGGGCTCAAAACCAAATCACAAATACTAGCTGGCAATTGGTTAAAACACCATCATTCCTTTCAGGATTCTAGGACCATTTCACAAGTCCAATCCTGACCACACACATTTCGCTTTCATTATTTATTTCCACTTTCATTAATATTGTTACCTTGATCAGGGGTAACCTGGCACACAAGCAGTAGATGATGACATCTTTCCCCAACCTCCCTGCACTGCCGCGATGAGATTCCCCGTTCGGGATGTCATCGCCCCGGCCAACAAGCCTCACATTTTCCTGTTCCTCACAAGAGCACGGAGATACATCTCTAGTGACGCCCCAGTCGGTGATCCGAACAACGAGGTCCAATGACCCAGGCTCTGCCTACACCGCTACGAGCTTGGTGACCCGAACAACTAGGTATAACTACCTAGGCTCAGCCTACACCTGCGGTGACCCGAACAACTAGTCTCAAAAGCCCAGGCTCAGCCTACGCCGTCTCCAGCTCGTAAACCACAATCTCTTTCATAACACATTATTAGTTTTTCGAAATCATTTTCCATTCCATTCATTATGTTGCAGGACTCTATTCCTTGCAACACTTGACCTTCCACTAGGGTCACAACACCGGCCATCACAACCACAACAAAACCACGAATTGGGTCTCAAGCCCAAAAACCACACAAAACCATCTTTTAAATCATTTATAGGGTCAAAACCCAAAAATCACACCCAAATCCATTTGTTTGGGGTACCGCATGCCTCCATGTCATTACACGGGGCAAAACACCAATCACATACATCCATCATACCAAAAAAACTACTTAAAATCATTAAAAACCACATTAAAACCTAAGCAAAACAGGGCAAAATCGACATACATTTTCCCAAATGGTATGCCATTTTCCCCTGATTCGGCATACCGAAGGGAATTTCGGTATACCGAAATCTCCTGATTCGGTATACCGAAATTTTTCGGTATACCGAATCTCTATCAAATTTCTCAGACAGGGGAGAAATGGTCGACCGAAATCCACCGGTCGTCCAAGGCCAAAAACGCGGATCTACCGTTGGGAGCAAAACGGTATGCCGAACCCGAAAATGGCATACCGTTTTCTGCTATTGCAGAAAACTCCCAAACCACTGTCCTCCTTTTCTCCCCCAAGTGGGAGTAAGGATCGGACCCCCCAAACAAAAATCATAAATTCTCATAAAAACAAGGGGTGTAGACCCTCAAGTCTACTTCAAAACCCCTCAACCAATCAAGATTTCATCAACCACACAGGGAGATAAAAATTCACAAAGGAAACATGCTCAGAAAATAAACCTTAAAGCATTAAGGCAAAATCTCTACAAAACTCCCAAAATCCACACAATCTAGCATGATCCTTATACAAACACAACATATATCACATTCCCAATCAAATTACGATTTTTCTACGATTTTCATGCATTTAACACCAATTTCATGCATTAAAACCTATTGTTAACCCAAAAACAGAACGGAAGAAGGAGAAGGTCGCGTACCACACTCAGGCTACCGGCGACCCTTACCACACTCTGGCAAGCCTCCACAAGCTCCGGCGAGGCTCTCCTGCCGGCGGATCACACGGACAGCCACCACCCCTTCCACGGTTGCGCGCGTTGCTCTTCCTCTCCCCCTTTCTTCTCGCGTCATAGCTCATCTCCAGCCACTCGCTTCCGCCCTTCATATCCCTACCTCCTCCCGCATCCCGCCAGCCACCCGTCGTGCCGGAGATGACGATGAGGCACGGGTCGTTGGGTGGTGGTGGCACGGGCTGGTGGAGGATGATGGGGAAGAAGACGGACGTGTGGTGAGCTCGTGAGTGAGAGAAGGAAAGAAAAAGAAAGAAAAGATTAAAGAACGGGCATGCAAACCGAGGCGACTGTGCATCTTTAAATCGGACTCCACATGGGTCCCAAAACACAGGCAGATGCACAGAAAGCCAACCATAACCACACACAGCCAAGAAACAACAGATTACCCATTAATAAACCATTAAACACAATATTACAAATGATACATGGTTTATTAAAAAAAATGGATAATCAGGCCCTGATGTTACAGGGAGCCACTAGTCACATATTATTTCTGGTGGTGAGTCTTAGTTAGTTACAGTTATTAGATTTATGCTGTAATTATTGTAATTACTTGTGATACTATGATTTCAGTGGCGTATCTGGATTTAGGGCGTTACACATGAGTGGAGTGAGAAAGAGAGAGAAGATAAGAAAAAGGCATGCAAACCGAGGGAGACTATGCTCTATTGACCAAGTCCATGTGGGTCCCACACGCACACTTAGGAGCACATAAAGAGCCAGAAAACCACACAAGCAGGGAAACAATTCTCACAAAGCCACAAAGATATCAAACTATTCATTAATAAACAATAATACACTAAATCCATGGTTTATATTAATTAGATAATCGAATCCAGATGTTACATTGAACCCTTACAATACCTAACTATTACTCATCCAGTTATCTCATATTCAATAAACATGGTCTGTCAATTTATGTCTCACCCAACAAACGCATATCTCTTTGCAATAAAAATAATACTACGATACTTGAAGTATATCTTGATTTTCTGACAATATTTCAAAAGGTGTCCTAACTATCAACTCTATTCCTACGTCAATTTTGACTAGGCTGGTGATAGAGATGATCAACAGTCTCATGGTGGATATTGTGTTTTCATGCATTCCAATTTAATATCATGGTTTTGTAAGAAACAAAATGTGATGACTCAGTTAAATATTGAATTTGAGTATTGCAATCTAGCTCAAGCAACTTGTGAATTAATCTAGTTGTCAAAACTTCTACACGAACTCTGCATACCACAATCTCAACAACCAATTCTCTAGTGTGTTGATCTAGGCGCAACATACTTAATAACTAATCCCTTGTTTCATGCTTAAACAAAACATATGGAGATAGACTTCTACTTTGTGTCCATGAGAAAGTTGTTCGAAGACAATAGGACGTTCGATTCATAACCTCGATAGATCAACTCGTTGACACTTTTACAAAGCCTTTAGGTGTACAGAGGTTCTCTACACTATGACCCAAGCTTATTATGTGAGATGCACCCAGTCGATTTTGAGGGGACATAGTAGACCATTATAGTGTAATATGTACTTAATTATCATTCTTTGTATTCTTTGTTGATAGGATAGGATTTTCATGTTTACCCTTGTGTTCTACATACATCCTAATCTTACGAATCAATATATAAGAATCGTGAATTATTACTAATAGATGATTCGATTACTGGTTGAATCTTTATTTAACATTCTAAAATGATGAACTGATCTTTAGAATTTTTGTAGGTCTGGTCAGTATAATTCATGATATATTTTGTAGTATTTGCGGTCCTTTTAACATTATTGCGCGAGAAACTCTATTGTGATACTTTTATGCTTGGTAGTATTTTCGTAACCAAGTATCTATTTAATATATAATTTATTTTTTGTCAAATATATATATATATATCACTAATAGAATAAAAAGAGACTGAAAAAACCTAAACCTATTCTTGATCTTTACGTCACTCTAGCACACTGAAAAAACCTAAACCTATTCTTGACTCGTCAAGCTATGAAGCAGTGATCCGGGGTCACGAGGAACTAATGATGGTGACAGTGCGTGGGCCTTATGGATATAAATATAGTTTGTCGACCATTTACGTACATCCGTGGAGGAACGTGATTATTGGATTTGGAGCCACTACAAAATACATCTAGCATCTAGCTTGTTAAGCGCCCTAGTCCGTAGTATTACATTATTATTGTGAATCGATAGAACAGATTTATTTTCTTTTACCATTCAAAATAATTACCATCTCTAGACTTTGTGGTTTGAATTTTCTAGACAAATTATATATTATGAGGCAAATCTCGGTATTGCTTTTGCTCAAAATAAGACCATACCATGGGAGTCATCCAACTTTGGTAGCTTATACTGAACATATTGTAATCATTCCCAAATTAATGAACAGTAGAATACGTAGTCCATGATGAATTAGACGGAATTTCTAAATTATGCAAAAAAAAGAGAGGAAAGAAACTAATTGACTTCCTTGTCCATTATTATAACACATCTGCAAATAAAATCTGTCTTGTAGAAATATCTCAGGGAAAAAAATGTAACATGTCTATTTCTTTTTGTGTATAAAATATGTCTAAAGTACTTGAATTCGAGGTGGAATCAATTAATTAAGCATCCGAGGGGCCAATCCAATGTCTTCCATTGACAAAGCTTTTGGACAGGAATGGATGCGCCGCCTCGTAGTCGAGCTCCCGTGCCCACGAAACGCCTTGAATAATGGCCGCGGCCCCGGGGCCGTAGCACTTGTATGCACCGAAGAACGCTGTCCTGCCAAGCACCAAAACAAGAAATTAATTACATATTTTCTGTGTCAAAACTGCAAGGTAAAATGCAACTACAAAATTACGGACATGTTTTTGTTGCCAGTGTGGTCCCAGTCGTCCCAGCCACCGGGCGCGACGACATTGTCGAAGTATGTGTAAGCGTAGATGATCCTCGAGTACTGCCCCATCGCCCGGCCGACGTAGATCGGCCCGGTGCCGGTCACTCTGCACCTGACGAACGTGAACCCCGTCGGCTCGCAGGGAGACATCCGGTCATGCGCCGCTATCGACCCGAATCGTGTAGCAATGGAATGTAGTTGGCAGTTCTTCAGAGACAGAAATTAAGAATTTGATCAGTCGTCAGCTAGCTCATGGTTTTCATGCATAGTGAACTGAATCGATTCGAGTTAGTTGGTTAATTTAGAGAGAGAGTGTGTGTGTGTGTGTACCGTGTACATGGATCTTCCGTTGCCGAATATGAAGTCGATAGATCCCTCAATATAGCACTCCTTAAAGTAGTGCCGGCCGGCGTCGTCGCACAGCGTGTCTTGCGCTCCGTAGAACCCGCAGCCGGAGAAGTACGCCTTGTCGCCTGATATGCGGAACGCCGCTGCCTGCCAGCCCTCCATGCCGGGCCATGGTGCTGGAGCTGTGTTCTGGAGTTGTCATAAAGGAAAGATAATACCAACGTCCGGTTGTTAGTTATTTCTTACGAAGATACAAGAAGTTCATGTACACTAATTAATTACTTTACCGATACCGCACTAGCTAGCGGACGTTCGCTCGGCTCTGATACCACTTGATATGAACTCCAGTACCCGAGTTTTCCAGAAAGATGAGACTACATGTGATCGGTAGGTCTAGAAGAGAGAGAGAGAGAGAGAGAGAGATGAGCCTTTCTCACCCTTGGAGGTGGGAATATGTGCACGCATGGTTGAGGCTAGTGGTGGTCGGAGAAGGCATTGCTGGTTATCAGAAGAGTTTTGACCAAGACTTTGTTACCTTGAAGCTAATATTTCTAGCACTGAAATGATTAGCAAAAACAGTAACAGATGCCGTGTTATACGTCCGTAGCTGCTGCCCGTCAGGTCCCCGGTCGTGAGCGCGGTCGTGCCACTCCACCACCGTCACGTCCCTCCCTGCTCCTTGGAACGTAATGTATGGCTTTGACGCCGGCACCGCCACCTTCTCTCTGTGTAGAAAGCCAAAAATAAATAATAATAACAATAATATGTTCATGTTGTATATAATTATATCTTGTATATATGCCTTATTATATATCATCATGAATCAGTTTGAGTCTAGTGGTTATAAATATTACTAGAGACCAACGAGAACTTACATATAAACACCGGCATGGATATGGACGGTGACGCTCTTCGTGTTGTGCTCCGGTATCGACTCGACAGCCTCCTTGATGGATAAGAAGTCTCCGGATCCATTTGCGTCGACGGTGATCGAGTAATGGCCAGTAGGACCAACCCATTTGTGATGATGTTTGTGCTTGGCCGAGCTCAGCTCGCAAGAACTTGCTTGTAAGCTGGCTGAACATGATAGAGGATGCAAGAGGAAGAAAAGGTAGCAGAAGAAAGAAAGTACCCGTCTCATTGTTCCCATCATATTTCAGAAGGTAACACTTTGAT
>JAMKQA010034546.1:0-14084 GCA_024699735.1 Posidonia australis | reverse complement strand
GTCCATCGCTCTTGATGCCGGTATGTATTTTTGAATTCATGCTAAGACACTCTAAATCTTTTTCACGTTATAATATTTATGAAAATAAGCACAAATGAATAATCATCAAAATTAATGTTAATATTTCTAACACACATAACTAACGCACTATCCTGGCACACCAAGCTGGCGCACCAGTTTGGTCACAGGATGCAAACAGTAGGTTTTGCTTCGTGGTTCGCATGTTTTTTTGATTGTCATGGGTTCTAATTTTCCTAATTGTCATGGGTTCTAATTTTCCTGATATTTGATCCTGGATATAACATGATCATGTTTGCATAGTTTTACCATCTAATAACTCTGATTGCATTAGTTTTGCACCTAGTAAAGTAGTGATGCTTACTACTTGGGTCTTGTGAATCGGTGGCCTTTTTGGCTATTGTCGGTGAAATCCTTTCCCACCATTACGCGGTTCAGACCCCGGGTAGCCTAGCAGAACAATAGGACACGACCCATTCCCCACTTCACTTATATTTGGTTTTAGATACAACACTAGGTACAACTTACATGTGTCATGGCATGGCATATCGCCCTCGGACGTACAGAAACAGGTTGTAAAGCCAACATTTCCACATAAGTAAACGAAGAAGTCATGAAAGACCGATTTCTCGAGCACATGGGGGTGCCTAATACCTTTCCCGTGCATAACTGGGATTCTTACCCAATTTTTTGGTTCATGATGACATTTTCCATTAGTTTGTTGCATAATTTTATTGTTTTAAAACGATTTTCCTCGTCTCCCATTTTTAAGCAGACTAGGTGGCGACTCCCAGGTTTTATCATTGTTTTATATCGCTTTTTGTCGTGACATCGCTGGCTCTCGTGCATTTGGCCTTTTGTGGCACGCACGAGGCTGTCGCCAACAAGGTTACACCTGGCATCCATGAGCTATGCGAAAGACTGCGGAATCTTACTGATGATACTGTAGTCTGGTGTCCACTAGGCTGGTGCACCAGTCTGGTCCCCACTTGCGACACAAGTTATTGACCACCAAATGGGGATCACTACGAATGGCCAAATGGTTGACGCGCTCGAGGGCAGGGATGAAACTAATCGGCTCGAACCGATTAACATGGTACAGAATATCAGAGGGTTTGGGCTCAAAGTGGATAGTTTGTGGAGCTACTACAGAGATGACCTCAACCTTCTCCAAATCTTCCGCCATGACAACAACAACGTTGTCGTTCCAACAGAACTTGATCATACGATGGAGAGTTGAGGGAATGACTTGATGCTTGTGAAGCCAAGGGCGTCCAAACAAGAGATTAAAGGAAGGTTCAATGTCAACGATGTAGAATTCTACGTCGAAGAAGGCTGGACCAATTATCAAAGGAATAACCAGGATCCTAAGTGCATCGTGGGGTGTATTATCGAAGGCCGTCATCCCTTTTACAGCTGGTATTATGTCTTCGAGCTTAAATCCGATTGCACTTGCCATATGCAACGAGCAGACATTTAAACCTACTCCATTGTGTACTAACGTGAGAGGGATGCGAAAGCTCCGGTATTGTGCAGTGATGAACAAGGGGGAATTATGATTGGTTCTCAATGGTGGCAATTCCTGGCTCAAAAAGGAGATCACTTGAGGCGTCGCTATCATACCCACCATACTTTCAAGGGTAGTTGGCTCATTGGTTGGGGACACATGGGCAGCTTGGAAGACTCTAAGGAAGGCCTCCCCGTTCTTGGCTGAGATGCGGATCAGGTCCCAAATCGAAATGTCAGCTTTAACTTTCTTAAGCTGAGCGGTTATGTCTACTGAAGGTTGGTTGTTTCTGGTGGGAACGGGTGGAGCCACTCTTGGTGCTGGTGGTCGTGGGGACTGAACTTGTAACTGAATAGGAGCTAGTGCTAGAGGTCTAGATGGTTGAGCTTTTGACTGGATGGGGTTTGGTGTTGGAGGACTAGGTCAGAGTACTGGGGGTCTGTACACCCTACTTGATCGTGTTAGCTCTGTACACATTTCTATAGTGTAATTATATGGAACACGATGCGTGTCATGAGTAAGGGTGACAACAATCGGGGGATAGGCTACTAGCTGTATTGGTATGGCTGGAGGATACAGAACTTGGTAGTTTCGTGGTGTTGGTGACTGGATAGGTTTAGATTGTGGCCAAGCTTGTAGACAAATTGGTGCAGGTGGTTGTGGATGTACGATAGGCAGTGCCATAGTGTACTCCGACTCAACAGTAGAACGAATCATATTGACTGACTCCTCGGAATCACCAAGGAAAGATCGATACAACTGGTGGGGGAAAGAGGAGGATACATCATGAATTAGATCGGTAGGACGAATAGAAGATGAGATAGAATCAAAAGGAAAGATGGAATTGACTCCTGAGGGACCTGATGCTCTCGGGGTTGAATATTGTGGTAAAGGCTGGCTAACTATATTGGGTTGTGCTGGGGGTGCTTGTGCGGCTGCTGATGCCGGCACTGGGCCTGCCGCCTACATGCTAATCACGATGACTTTCTGGTTAACCAAGTCCTGGATTGCGTCCCTCAGCATGAGACAATTATCCATCGAGTGACCTACGACCCGATGGAAATTGCAGAACACATTTGTATTATACCATGTAGGAAGTGGACTTGGTGGCGGGCAAATCTCAGGCAGCCTCAAAAGGGATGCGACTTTTGAGAAAACCATGCTCAATGGCTCCACTAATGGGTATAGTGGCACCTGTCACGGTGTTGTCACTTCGGCCGTGGATGTGCCAATGGTGGGCACATCCTAACTGGTGGGGTAGGGTATACTAGAGTGGCATTGGGGGCAATGTGTGATGCATGAGGTGCTCTAGGTGTGGGTGTGGGTGCATAAATTACATGGCGCTGAGGGGGTGTATGGACATTTACTGGTGCAGTAGGGAATCTAATATAAGAAACTGTATTCTTGGAGGGATCCCACCTCTTGGGTAGATTGTCATTGAGGCTATTGTTATTGTTGTTGTTGCTGGCGCCATTATGTGAGGAAGTGGCCTATTTGGCAAATGCAGAGAGTGCTGGAAAACTGCCACTACGCAGTGAACTCTCAACACGGGCACTCCCCCGAAGCAAAGCTGAAAATGTGGTAACTGGCTCTATGTTGAGCAGAGCCCCGACTGCTGGTTGTGCTTCTCAGATCACTATCTCAATAGACTCCCCATCGGAGGATCTATCTTTAACCTGTGAAGCCAAGGATCACCATCGTCCGACATACTCCCCAAATATTTCTTGGGGCCTCTGCTTAACTATGACCAAGACCTCCTGCTTTGGGACTAGGTTGAGGCTAAAGGAATACTGTCCGAGGAACACCTGTGTGAGGTCGTCCCAAGTCTTGATTGTGGCCATGTCAAGGGAAGTGAACCATTTCAACGTGGGTCCCGTAAGACTCTTCTGGAATAGGCAGATGAGCAGCCTCTCGTCAGCTTAGAGCTGGGCAAGGTCTCCGTAATAGACTTTAAGCTGTGAGATTGGGCAGCCTCTACCATTGTATTTCTTGAATTTCGGGATATGAAAGTTCAGAGGGAGAGTCGCCTCCATGAAATAATAGAGGTCCCGGACTTGGTAGGACCGATTGTCCCCGCCCTGCACTTGTCGGAGCATTCGCTCCAAATCGTTCACCCTCGTAAGGAGAGCGTCTGGAGCTCCTGCAGTCGTGGATTGTGTAACTGATGCGGGTGTCGAGTACACCATATGGGTAGCCCCTAAAGGCTCCTCTGGATCCACCATTCCGTCATCTAGTGCTATGGTAGAATGGCCATTGTACCTGTACACAGGTGTTGTGGGCTAAGATACAAAAGATGAAGCTTGTGTTTGGTATAAGGGTGAAGATAAGGCAGGGGGAGGTGCTAAAGGAGGTGCAGAATGCAGGAGCAGGAGTTGTTGGACTGGAATGGCCCTGGGAACTATGCTCATGGCTAGCTATGCTCCCGCCAGCCTAGATGGCTAGTCACCAGATAATGGAGATGCATGTTGTGGTGGGTGTTGAGGCTGTGTTGCAGATGGCAATGTCGATGCCCCTATTGCCAAGGAGACGAGGGATGGTGACTGCTGTGGGGGTGGTGTGGTGGGTGCAACCTATGGTCCTAGGGTTGGTTGCAAAGGCAACTCGGGAGTTGGGAAGGACAAACTTGAAAAAGGTTGGAGCACTAGTGCCAATCCTTGCAACTACTAGGCGAGGGTCGACATTTGTTGTAGTTGTGCGGTCATGGGATCATCGCTTGTGGTTCCAAAAGATGGAGTCAAAAAAAGGGTAGACGAGTCAGGAAGTTGAAAACTCAGCTATCCAAACTAGGGGGAAGCTACTACAGAAACAGCCGTAGTTGGTTGGATGACAAAAAACACATAGTCCTGAGAAGGAACAGTGAAAGGAGTCTGGGGGAAGGTCATGGGAACAGACTCAACAGTTGGGCCCCAAAGGCAGCAGATGACCAAGATGACGACCTCAAAGGCAGAGTGGCCACAGGGACACGGTACTGGGATAGTGGAGGTCCTTCAGACGCTAAGGCAAAGGTGGAGGCAGCAGTGATGACAAGGACAGATACAAAGAAAGGATGGACTGAAACAGGGACCTCCTCCTGGACAATAGAGGAATGAGGTTCGCTAGTTTACTGGGCCATGGCGGATCGCAAGCGGGTATGGATCAAACTGCGACTGGGAATAAGAGGGTGAATCCTAGTACGTGCTATCGTCAAAAGTGACGAATAACTCGGGAGATGTGGTCGAAAATCGGGTCGCACTGGGTATCAGTGATAGGAAACCTCGAGCTCTAGCTAAGGAACTCGCACACTGACTGGTACTGAAGTTGTACAAAAACAAGAATCAGGTTAGAAAAGATGCAGTGCTTATGGTGCTATGAATGCAGATGCATGAATGCTTCTAGTATGCACTCTCTCACAATCTAGGGGTGTCCTAACAAGCCGTCTACTCCCGGCTCGCACAAGGGTAAATGGGTCTCCGACTCAAGGTCCGAAAGTAAAGGTTCTAGTTCTAAATCCTTGTCAAAGCTTAGGCAGTGAACTGGTGGTGCGTTCGGGGCCTTGACCTCTGCCAAAGCAGTAGGCTGTACCCTCTATTAACCCCGATACGACCCTAGATAAGGGGGGACATACCGATATCTCATCCCACGCCAAAGCTATAGAATGAGAAACTGGGGAATGTCCTTCGCAAACTAGATAAGCGAACTCAAGAGAGGAGAAGATGCATGCTCTATATGATGAATGCAAAATATGCTTCAAGTCTTTTACTTGTAAATTTATTAAACCTTAGGGGAAAGTTTGCAATTTGTCACTAGTTTGTCCTATTTATTTATTTTTGTTTTTATGTTTTTATTAACCAAAAGGGGGAGGAAAACATGTCTCTAATCTCCTAATCATGGCATATGCAAAAAAGGGGAAGAAAACATGCAAAGCAACCATCAATCAACAGACAAAAAGTATGTGCATGTTATGTGCAAAAGTGGTGGCATAGCAAATGTGTAAAAAGAAACACCCACCATACAAAAGGCATGCATAAAAATGTAAGGAAGACGCAACTTATGTTACAAAGGGATAGCCAAAGCAAAGCATGGGGAACAAGTAAACAAGTGGAAATGCTAGAGTAAACGGAAAGCCCAAAACGAAAGCTAGGATCTGGTTTTCCCCAGCGGAGTCACTAGTTCCCGTAACCATGCTAGCGATAGCCTCGTGCGTGGTGCGAAAGGCCAAATACGCGAGGGCCAGTGAAGTCACGGCAAAAAGTGATAAAGCAATGATAAAACATGAGAGTTGTCACCTAGTCTATTTAAAAACGGGAGATGAGGAAAATCGTTTTAAAATAATAAAATTATGCAACAAACTAATGGAAAAGGTCATCATAAACCAAAAAATGGGTAAGGATCCCTGTTACGCATGAGGAAGGTATTAGACACCCCCATGTGCCCGAGAAATCGGTCTTTCATGGCTTCTTCGTTTACTCATGTGGAAATGTTGGCTTTACAACCCATTTCTGTACGCCCGAGGATGATATGCAATGCCATGCCACTTGCAAGTTGCCTAGTGTTGTATCTAAAACCAAATATAAGTGAAGTAGGGATTGGGTTGTGTCCTATTGTTCAGCTAGGCTATTCGGGGTCCGAACTGCAGAATATTGCAAAAGGATTTCACCGACAAGAGCCAAAAAGGCCACCGATTCACAAGACCCAAGTAGTAAGCATCACTACATTACCAAGTGCAAAAGTAATGCAATCAGAGTTATTAGATGGTAAAACTATGCAACCATGATCATGATATATCTAGGACCAAATACCATGAAAACTAGAACCCATGACAACCAGGAGAATATGCAAACCAAGATGCAAAACCCACTGTTTGCATCTTGTGACCAGACTTGTGCGCCAGCATGGTGTGCTAGTCTGGTGTGCCAAAATGGTGCACTCCAAATACTTTGTTTCAAACAGCAACCTGAATTCAAAGCCCTGGGAGGATGCATGTGATTAACTATGCTAATGATCATTCAGAGTACTAACCTAGATGCCAAGGAACACTATCGCACTAATCAACCAAGTCTAAAACATTCCTCTCACTCACTCCCTATCCATGCATGTTTATGGGTTCTCTTGGGTTATTACAGCCAGGGTTGGCTCTAGAGGTATGTGGAGACACCCTAAATCACTAAAAATATGTGGGAGGTCTGGCATGCGAGGGGTGTGCCACAACCTCATAGGGGCCTTGATCCACCATCAAAAGACCAAATAGTGCAAATAAACACACAAGTAAACAAAGCAGTGTAAACACTCTTACACATAGCATGCATGAACCATCATCTAGACAAATAAACAACGTAAACGATCAAACTAAACCGCAGATAATCAAGCCATAGTCGAGTTCATAGCATGATATCTTATTC
This sequence comes from Posidonia australis, assembly GCA_024699735.1. Lineage (NCBI taxonomy): Eukaryota > Viridiplantae > Streptophyta > Magnoliopsida > Alismatales > Posidoniaceae > Posidonia > Posidonia australis. The sequence continues at coordinate 7,181 of JAMKQA010034546.1, read as the reverse complement.
AAAATAGCCTAGAGAAAGAAATGAACAAAACATGAGGTAGGGAGGTACCTGAGGTGTTTCTCTCCTTTGGTGGCTCAAGGTGTCTCCTTTTTGCTGCTTTGGATACGGTTGAGGGTGCTCAAAGATGTAGTGGATGCTCTGGAAGTAGATGCACTGGTTGCTAAGAGAGGTTCAAGTGTTGTGCGTGGAGATCTTTTAAAGGAGGTGGAAAACGTTGAGCCATGGATTCCAAGGGACGTGAAGGCCAAGAGACCCTTGTAGGCTTGTAAGGAAATGTCAAATTAGGTGAGGGCCAAAGTGTCCATTCATACATGGAGGTTATAACTGGAGAGAACGAACAGCCAACAACCAGTGCCCTAAAACAAGGCTGTGTGCTAGCATGGTGTGCCATATAAGTGCGCCAAGATGGTGCTTCGAATTGGTGTGCCATGATAGTGCTCTACATTGATGCTCCATTATGGTGCTCCACATTGGTGCTCTGGAATAATACTCTCCATTGGCTCACCTAAATGATGTGCAAAGTATGGGTTTAAATTTACCACTTGGCTACCTGGATTATCGACTAGACCATAGGCTTGCAGTCGTGGTTTGGTGTTATAGTCTCAAGTAATCAAGATGTCAGATAGGGTTCGGATGTGGTTAGGCCTGCCGTGTCTGAAGCAACATCCTTCTGGAGAGTTTGCCTACGAGCCGCCTCAAAATCGGGGTGTTTACAGGTGTATGTAGGATTGAAGGGAGAATACAACCTGGGGTGATGGAATGAATGTCAATGCATAATTAGTGGGTATAAGATGTGTATAAGTTGGAAAGATGAACAACCAGACATTCTGTAAAATAGGGCAGTGTGCCATGTTGATGCGTCATAGTGGTGCGCCTAATATAGGTCTAGGTTGGTGCCTAATTAATTGGACTATCAATTAGGCAATTGGGCTTGCGTTTGGATATTGGCTTATGGCTTTGGACAGGTTTTAATAAGTTTTGGGCGTTGGGTAATGTGGTTAAGCTCGCCATGTCCAGAGCAGGTTCTTCTTAAAGGTCCGTTGACAAGTCACCTTAAAATCAGGATGTTTACATATGCCTCTTCCTGAGTGAGGTGTAGGGAATTGAGATCGATGCTCAGGGTTGAAAAGACACCCCGTTTAAGCTAACGGGAAGGTAAAATTTACTGTTGGTGATGAATCACTTACCCGATGGATGTACTAGAAATCATGATTCACTATTGGAATACAAATATGGATTTTTAGTAGTAACATATTTAACTAAGTAATGACCGACATAACATAATGAATGAAATAATCTATATGGATTTAGTTGCAAATCAGTCTCTACTGTACACAATTTATGGATTGGACAATAAGGTTTCTACAAAATTAGAATCTCAATAGTAAGATTTCATTTCTAGAAACTTAAGAGTATCATAAATAGGTTCAAAACACAAATAGAATCCATGTAGTAATCTAACTAAAATCAAATACCTATTTGTGACCAGAACTTAAACGATCAATCTACCCAACCATTTGTTTGACCGAGCAACATTCTTTGTTTGTTTGATCAAGCGATAGTCTTCTGAATATCTAATTGAGTGATAGTCTTCTAAACATCTGACTGAGTGATAGTCTTCTAAACATCTGACCCAGCGACAATCTTTTTCTTGTCAACCATTCGTTAGTCTTCTGATCATTCAAACAAGTAACAGTCCTTTGCTCGTCAACTAATCGTCAGTCTTTTGGTTGTTCAAACGAGCGACAATCTTCATTTGTTTGACTATTTGTCAGTCTTTCAATCGGTTGAGCGACTGGTAGTCTTCGTTCGTTCAACTGATCGTTAGTCTGTGAATTATTTAGCACAACACATATAATGAACCCATACAAACACAACAACTGGTTTAATGACGACCGAGAACTATACATACACAATCATTCTGTGTACTGTTTCCTTATTGACAAAACTTCAATGCACACCAACCCAAACTATAATGTAGCATTTGGTACACTAGAATGGGGACTGGAATTGAATGGAATGGAATCAAAAAGGTAGATTGGAATGAAATTCCAATGTTTGGTACAAAAAAATGGATTGGAATGAGATTTCCTTGAGAATCAAATACCTATTGAAGATGGGAATTTCATTCCATCCCAACAACCAAGGAATTTGATTCCCATTCCAGCCTCATTCCTTTTCAAAAAAAAAAAAAAAACCATGACGCCTTCTAACTCATCCCCTCCCTCGTTCCTCTCCAATCCCAACGCCCTTCTCCCAAATGACCTCCCTCCTCCGCCACGTCCCTCCCTTCGATATGTCCCTTTTCCCTTTTTTTTTTCATCTTTTTTTCAATGCTTATCTATGTCATTTTTTCTTCCTTCAAAGTCGTAATTTTATAAGCAACAAGGTAGAGAGATTGTAGGGTTGCAAGGGAAAAGATCATGTGCATTTGGTGTAATAGTACATCTAATCATGTTTCTATAATCAAGAAAAAGTAAAACTGATGATCTGAGATAAGGCAGGAAGATAATTGTGAGATTGGAAATTTATGACAAGAGATAAAGATTGGATTTACATTTAAAGAATACCAATGATACCTTGGTGGATAGGATCCAAACTTAGATCCAGATTCTCAATTAAACAAAGGACAAATTGAGGTCAAGTTTTTTGTCACGCCCCACATTTTCCACAATAATTTAAAATAAATTAAAGTACGAGAAAATTAAAGCTAAACAGTAAATATCAAACTATTAGGAGCCTGTTTGTGCGGTTAGGAGACTCCAGACTATTTGCACTACGCTAAACGTCTGCATGCCTACACTTGCAAACTAAAACACGAGGGAAAACATATGAGTGACAAAAGTCACCTAGTATGCACCCCATGAAAACCGTGGAAAACAAGACTATAATCGATTTTTCTTTTAAATTCATTTCGCAAGCCATTTTCTCAAAATCTCATAAACCAGGCCTACACCGGCCAAAACCACAACCGGGACTCTACTAGCCCAAAGCCACAAGCAAAGGCCCTCAATGGCCAAAACCACACACAATGAGTTGGGAAGCCCGACGCTAGGCAACCAAACTCTGGCCACAAGCAGTCCACCGAGGAGCGACTACGACGTTCTACATTGCCACGGTGAAGCCACTCTGTGTAGGAGCGATCACAGTCCCACAATTCTCCCACCTGGAGAACCCTCATAAAGCCAACCCCTCCCTGGGAAGGTTGTCATGTCTCTCAAGACGCTACTAGCTACTAGGCACGTGTCCCACCAGCACTAGTCACCACATGGTACGCCTCTTCACAACGTCCTCGACACATGGTGCTCAGGAGGGAGTAGCATACCTCCACAGCTAACAACACCTGAGCCTCAGTGCTCATAGCGACAGTAGGAGTGTCATACCTCCCCATCATGCCACAAGAAACCTCAACCCGCAGACCACAACCCTAGCCTTGAGACGACAGTCAAGGAGTCTCATACCTCTAGGACCCGACACCCCTCAGCCTCAAGTATCTCGGCCCCTAACCTCAACCAGGGAGTCGCGCTCACCACCCGAGAATGTCGTCACATTCCCTAGTCCCGACGACATGGTCTCACATTGTCTCGGCCCGCACACTGAAAACTAGGAAAACATTTTCCAAAGCAGGCCAACTATTTCCTGGAAATCCATTTTCCAAACCATTTTCATATCCTTTGAAAATTCTTCCAAAATCTCAACAAAACGGCACATCAAGTGTCCCTGGAAACCACCGCTGATGGCCCACAATACCATCTCATAGGGACAAAACACAGCAATCCAGAAAGTCCTCGGAAAACACATTTTATAAGCACATTTGAGCCCAGAATCAGCATGCCGAAAACAGGTTCAGTATGCAGAGAACCCTTGGTTCGGTAGGCCGATTTGGATAGGTCGACCGAATCAGGTCAACGATCAACACCCAGGCCAAATTTGATATACCGTCCAAAATCGGACGACCGAATTTCGACCAAGGGACCTAAACTGACAAAAAAACGGTATGCCGAATGGAATCGGTATACCGAAATCCACTGGTTTGGTATGTCATTTCCATTTCAGTATGTCGAATTCTATGAAACCAGAAAATGACCCAAACCCTACCATCTGAAATCGCCCCAACTGAGACCTCCGATCGGACCCCCTAAACAAACACCAAAAATCGTGCATAAAACATAAGATGTAAACCCTCAAGTCTACTCCAAAACCCAACAAACAAAACTAAAATCCATTCACCATGCATCAAGATATAAAATTGGAAAGGCAAGAGGGTCAAAAGAACCCAAAACGCACCAACCATCATAAATGGCAATAAATTCACCATAAATACACAATAAATCACAATAAATTCTAGGAAAGTAAATTTACCTAGATTCCACGCAATCCTAGCATTTTCTACAAATTTCATGCTCTCTATTACATGAGGTGGAGATGTGTACCTGAAAATGCCTCCGGCGAACTCCAGCCGACCCCCAGCAAATCCGGCGAACTTCGGCACAACCACGGCCATGGGAGCACTCCACACAAACTCCACGTACGCACCACCCAAGCCACTGCAGCCCTTCTGCTTCCCTCTCTCTCTCTCTTGGTGCAAGATGTAGGGGAAAACAGAGGAAGTTGGGTGGAAGGAGAAAGGGATAAGGAGAAGGGGGTGGAGAAGGAAGAGTGGGGGGAAAGGGAAAGAAGGTGGGGAACAGGAGAGACGCGCCGCCAAGGAGGTGGGGAAAGGAAGAAGAAGGAAGGAGAAGACGGTGATGGGCGTCGGAGAAATGCGGTGCGGTTTGTAAAGCCTACGCTCGTAGTAGCTGGGAACGTGCTCACCTACACATCTCAGCCACCGACACACCGCACGAGCAACCAACCACTCCGCCCAACCACCAGCCACAACCAACAGCCCACAAATGTAGGCCCCACGGGGACTCCACACCTGGGTCCCACACGAACCCACACCCGGGCCCCACACGCACAGTGCCACAATGCACAGTGCCAAATCACACACAGGGACACGCAAATAGAAGCCGACCCATGAGGCCCAACTCCAAAAGCTCAAAACCACACAACGGGCCTCGGAACAGTAACACCCGTCTAGGAATAAAATTCATAAAATGTAAATAATTACAAAATGAATTTTTACGGGTGTTACATTTTTAATTTTAATCTCAACAAGAAATATTAAATTGATAAGAAATTGAAGACTTGCATTCCACTTCACAGTAAACGTGCAGTCAAGTTTTAGAAAAAATTACTCAAGATAATGATAAAATAATTATTTTCTTTACTATTGTTGATGATGAAAAACAAGAATGGATGAAAGCAGTACTTAATGGTGACATTTGATGTTATTTCCTATATTTTGTGAAAAACTATTGGATTTTGGCCACGTTGTTGATATTGTTTCAATTTATTGTGGAATTATTATATTTTGGTAACAATGATTTATTTTTTTGTGTACTATGAAACTATATTTATTGATAGTCTAATGTCATGAGTAAACATGAATTTATCATTTTTATTCTAATTGTTATGAGAAAAAATGAATTTGTCATTTTTACTCTACTTGTTTGGAAAAAAATTATTTTTTTTAGATTGACAGGATATTTTTGTTAATGTGTAGTTATTAATCTTTCAAATATTTTATTCTATTCCAATTCTGTTCTTATATACTAAACAGTGGAAAGGAATTATCTTTCAATTCCACTCTGTAATTCCATTACGTACCAAACACTAGAATGGAATAAAATTATTCCATTTCATTCTAAATTACATTCTAGAGTTCATTCCATTTCTGTTTATTTTCATTCTAGTGTACCAAACGTAGCATAAATCTTGCATACCTTTCACCTATGGACTCTCCCTACTCTCATGTTGCTGCTACCTTGGTTGCACCTCCAATCTCCAGCAAACTCTCCCCTCCTTCCTCACTTTCTCTCTCGTTCTAGTAGTACTCATCTCTCTTGATTTGTAGTATTCTTCTCCTTTGATTTGCATAGTCCAACGAAAGATGGTAAATCTTCTATATAAAGTCTCCAACAAAAACACATCCGTCACTATCCTATTCACCTCCATTAAACCAGAAATCCAAAAGACAACCCAACTCTTGTCATCTCAACTCTTCAATGCCCTCAACTCTCCAGTTGCTACTCAATTTAAAAAACAACATAGGGAATCAGAAGAAGCCCTTCATAACAAAAACCCAATCAATAATTTATTTCCATTCAGTAGTTCTTAGCAACCACTTGAAAATAAGTACTTAAGATGGATATATTTCAATTGAAGAGTTAGAAAACATATAAAATCTTAAAAATGATGAAGAAAAATAATTTGATGGCAAAATAATAATAGCCCTATAATACATACATACATACATACACTGTTAAGGAAATGAAAAATTAGTCCAACTTCATCATATATAGCTCATACATATTATGGTTTTGAAAAATCAGTCCAACTTCAGTTTCCCAATCTTAATTTGGAGTAATAAATACCAATAAAACTTTATTTCCCCCATCTCGATTTGGAGAAATAAATATATCTTTTATTTCTCATTTCTAAAAAAATAGTATATAGTAGCTAATTAATTTTGTGGAAAATTGCCTGGAATGTTGTTTCTGTAGATGCTAATGTCCAGGCTAGATCAGTGTCTTTTGCTTCCAAATGCCAGTTTGTGTAAACACACTGTAGACACCCCAATTTTGAGGTGACCCATGGATGAGCCTTCCAGTTGTTGCTTTGGATGTGGCTAACCCTTGAACCAACCCTAAACCCATAGCAAGCCCGTAGCCCAACTAGAACTCCAGATAGGTAGGAGAGAGCACCTAGCTAGCACACCTCCCTAGCACACCTAGCTAGCACACCTCCCTAGCACACCTACCTAGCACATCTAGCTAGCACACCTCCCTAGCACACCTAGCTAACACACCTCCCTAGCACACCTACCTGGCACACATAGGTGGCGCACATAGTAGGCGCACATAGTAGGCGCACATCCCAAGCGCCTAGCCATTTCGCAGGCTACGGGCTGCTGGCTTTCCACCTCCCATGACTGTTAGCTCTAGCAACGAATATGCCATGGAATCTTCCAAACTTTTCGTCTACGAGGCTCCTTGCATTCCTAGGAGTTACCCATGAGAAAATCCTATATAAGGACACCCATAGGCAACCATTAGGAGGGGTTAGAAACCTTGAGT
>JAMKQA010034545.1:0-14722 GCA_024699735.1 Posidonia australis | reverse complement strand
GGGGTGTGTCCTAATGCTCAGAAATATCGCTCGTGTGCCGGGTCAAGTGTTGATGCAATAATATTGCATGATAAGATCAAAGATCTAATATCTTGAGCGATTTATCATCCTTGCTTACTATATGCCTAATGCAATCCAAAATGCAGGAAAACTGCTGAAAACAAAGGTGTGCCTTCCTAATGCATCAAGGAAGAAAACGAAAGGAAAACCCAGAAGCAAATCGGGTCGGGAAAGCGAGCAAAACATATGAAAACATGCTGTGTGCTACTGAAAATAGGCCACTGCGCCTGTTAAGTGCGCCAGACTGGTGCGCCACCTATGTGCGTCTAAGTGGGCCAGGAAAACATGCTGAGGGAAAAATAGAAAGCCACGCAAAGCCAAAACATTAGAGGATGCACTCTGGAAAAGTATGCAGTAGAATCATTCTGTAAAACTTAGAAAAACCATGTATTAAAAGTGCAAGAAATGCAAATGCAATGACCATGCGCTCAAGGGCAGGTAGCCTCACGCAAGGTCTCACCTATTTAAGCTAGAATGACGGATGCACAATTCAGTCAGGCCACTGGATCATGGGGCAATGCACATGGTTCTCCACAAAGGAGTAAGGTGCAATCAACCTACCAGATTTAGCCTAGAACCGAATATAAAAATAGAGAAAACAGATGGAAAACAATCTGATCAAAACTGAAAGGCATGCGGGTGACATCATGATACATCAGAGAATCAGTCACAAAAAGGAACCCGCTCAAAACCCTACGATAAAATCATGCAAATAATGATGCAATGCGAGTGTTTTGTTCTCTGACCAGTCTGGCGCACCTTCTGGGTGCGCCAGAGTGGTGCGTTGGACAGGTGCGCTTGAGTGGTGCGCCCCAGGGAGTCTGGATCAGACTGCAATCTGATCCAGAATCCGCCCCAGCAGAGATATAGGGTGATTCATGCTAATGTAGATGGGTTCATGCCATTATTGAGAACTGGAAATATGATGAGGATGCATATGATCGAAAATCATCATATAAATCATGTATTCAAAGTCAAAATAAGTTGATGGGTTCATGTATGAAAACATGCAAAACCTAGGAATAAACATGATCTAGATAACGCCAATCAGAACATATGTAAAATGATAATCATAAGCATATTTCCATGTGCAAGAACATAAAGGTGCATGGCAAAATGCTATGTGCAAGGAAATGATGAAAGAAGATAACTCATGCAGATTTTACACTAGTAACAAATGTATAGATTAGCATGGAGATTATTTTGCATAGAGAGCAAGCATGTTTATCATAGAACTTCACAAAAACGTGAAATAAATCAGATCACATGTAAGGTTTCAAGCATGCTTTATCATGTTTCTGTAATGAGATTCAAAGGAGAAAGTGGAGGTAGAAAGCCTTACCTCTCAAGATGTTCCTTCTTGAAATATCAGAAATAAAGAGATCCTTGTTGCTTTGGAAGGACCAAGGGTGTTTTGGGGTGCAAGGGAGTGCTCCAGAGAACGAAAATAAGCTACTGGAAAGAAGGAGAAACTCGTGTTGGAAGCTGGCTTAGAACAGAATGGCTGGATTCAAGATTTCTGATTGCCTATGGGTGTCCTTATATAGGATTTTCTCATGGGTAACTCATGGGAATGGGGAGAGCCTCGTAGACGAAAAGCCTGGGATATTCCATGGCATATTCGTTGCTAGAGGTAACAGCCATGGGAGGTGGAAAGTTAGTAGCCCGCAGCCTGTGAAGTGGTGTGCGCCTGGGATGTGCGCCTGCTATGTGCGCCACCTATGTGTGCTAGGGAGGTGTGTTAGCTAGGTGTGCTAGGGAAGTGTGCTAGGTAAGTGTGCTAGGTAAGTGTGCTAGCTAGGTGTGCTCCCCTACTTGTCTGGTTTTCTAATTGGGCTGCAGGCTTGCTACGGGTTTGGGGTTGGTTCAAGGATCAGCCACATCCAAAGCAACATCTGGAGTCCTATCAATGAGTCACCTCAAAATCGGGGTGTCTACAACTATCGAGGTCAATGTGTGAACGTAAGGTAGTGACAATGGGGGGTGGCTCTCACTCACAAGCTACACTCATTTAACTCTCACTTGCAGTGGATGTGTCGATCAGCCAATGATAGATGCTATGCTAGGACACTTGAGTGGTGATGCTAGGGTTGTGTGGGTACCAGAGGGTCTAGGAGAACTAGAGCTAGAGTGCCAAAGAGCGAGAGAGGAACCAATTTGTGATGCTAGCGCTTTATAGGAGTTGGGTTTGCATGGTTGTTGTTGGATGATAGCCGGATTCTAGATGGTCGGTTGGGATTTTTTTTGGAGATTGGATTAGGTTTTAGGAATGTTGAGAGGGGCAAGACGATTTGAACACATCAAACAACAACCTTAGATTCATAACAACCAATAGGAAACCTTGCATTGCATGTCAAAAGGTAATTAGTCGAGCTTGTGTTTTTGCAGCAGAATGGTCCAGGGCATCATGTTGGATAATGTCAAGGGCTATCTACGCTAGATTGTCACACAGGTTGTCCCCACTGGAAAGTCACCTAGGGAATCTGTGCCCTACAAACATGCCTGGAATACACGTTTGAGCAATTGTAGAGTTATAGGCCTTTGGCTTGAGCTTGACAGTTTGGGCCGAGGGTGTAACATCTTTAAAATTCATTTTGTAATTATTTACATTTTACTAATTTTATTCCTAGACGGGTGTTACTGTTCCGAAGTCTGTTGTGTGATTTTGTGCTTTTGGACTTGGGCCTCATAGGTTGGCTCCTGTTTGCGTGTCCCTGTGCGTGGTTTGGCATTGTGCATTGTGGTACTATGCGTGTAGGGCCCGGGTGTGGGTCCGTGTGGGGCCCAGGTGTGGGGTCCCATGGGGCCCGCATTTGTGGACTGTTGGTTATGGCTGGTGGTTGGGCGGAGTGGTTGGTTGCTCGTGCAGTGTGTCGGTGGCTGAGACGCGTAGGTGAGCACGTTCTCAGCTACTGTAGGCGTAGGCTTTATAAGCTGCATCGCTCTCCTCCGTCGCCATCGCCGTCTTCTCCTTCCTTCTTCTTCCTTTCCTTTCCTCCTCGGCGGCGCATCCCACTTCCTCCCCCACCTTCTTTCTCTTCCTCCCTACTCTTCCTTCTCCTTCCACCTGACCTCCTCTGTTTTTCCTGTTCTTCCTTCGCGCACGCCAAGAGAGAGATCGAGGGAGCGAAACGGAGGGCTCGGGGTGGTGCGCGAAGCTTGCATGGTGTGCTCCCGTGGTCGTGGTGAGGCCGTGGTCGGCGGAGTTCGCCGGAGTCGGCCGAGAATCGCCGGAGGTGTTTTTCAAGTACGCATCTCCACCCCATGTAATAGAGAGCATGAAATTGGTAGAAAATGCTAGGGTTGCATGGAATCTAGATAAATTTACTTTCCTAGAATTTCTTGTGATTTATTGAGAATTTATGGTGAATTTATTGGCATTTATGATGGTTGGTGCGTTTTGGGTCGTTTTGACCCTTCTGTTTTCCGATTTTATATTTTGATGCATGGTGAATGGATTTTAGTTTTGTTTGTTGGGTTTTGGAGTAGACTTGAGGGTCTACACCATATGTTTTATGTAAGATTTTTGGTGTTTGTTTAGGAGGTCTGATCGAAGGTCCCAATTAAGGCGATTTTGGACGATAGGGTTTGGGTCGTTTTCTGGTTTCGTAGAATTCAGCATACGAACCAGTGGATTTCGATATACTGATTCCGTTCGACATACCGTTTTTTTGTCAGGTTAGGTCCTATGGTCGAAATTCGGTCGTCTGATTTTAGACGGTATACCGAATTTGGCCTGAGTGTTGATATTCTTCTAAACACATTGGGAGCTTCTAGATAGATTGATCTCAACGTCTCTGTTAGTGACATTTTCCATCACACTTATTCATTCTTTCAAGGCATTCGTGAGGATTCTCTTCTTGCTAGGAGAATGTGGAGAGAGTTTAGGAGCCTTCATGTAGATCCAACAGAAGGTGAGGATAGACTGATTTGGCTACATTTAGCTAGTGGAGACTTTTCTATAAAAAGTACTACATTAAAACTTCACTTTAGCTGTAAAAAATCTGCTCAATCAAGATTAATTTGGTTAGCTTCCCTACCCTCCAAGGTCTCTCTTTTTCTTTCGAGGATGAGTTGGAACGGTGTCACTATTGATTACAACATGCATACAAACTCCATTCCTTTTGTCTCCAAGTGTAATTGTTGCCTACAACCCCAAATAGAGATGATGGAACACCTATTTTTTCAAAGTAAGCTAGCAAAAAGTTTGTGGCATCTTCTTGGTTACTTACTGTAGGTTGTGGTCTTAGATGATCTCTTCTGTACTATTAGAGGATGGTTTGCGACTGCACGTTTAATGTCTTACAGAAGGACGTTGATTGGGTTGCTGCTAGGGTTTTTATGTTGGCCTGTTTGGAGGGAACGATGTTCGCACAGATTCTCCTCCATAAAGCATCGAGCATTTCAGGTACTTTCTTATATCATTGCTGACTGTCATTGTATTATTGAAGGAAGATAGTTTCAGTGCCTAGGAGGGGATATGCTTGCGCTTGTAAGATATGGATTTCAAATACCAAACACATTAGATACATAGTATATGGTTCTAAGTTAGTTGTCGCCCAAGCTTAGCTTGAAAGGGAATGTTGATGGCTCTAGTTCATTATCTTCATCGGGTGGAGGGGGTATTGTTCGTAACAATGCACATATTGTGATAATGGCTTTTTCATACTACTATGGTAATATCACTAATAATGAGGCAGAGATGAGGGCCATTTGCGATCTTTTGTATTGCAATGAGGATGCAGGCCGTCATTATCTTTTATTGATTTGACTCTGAAAATGCCATCCACATGATTGCTGGTAAGATGTGGATTAAAGGGAAGTGTGGCACATGGTGTAAAAGGATTTAGAGACATCCATTGTTTGCTGGTATATGCTTTTCTCATTGCTTTCAGGAAAGCAATTGTGCAACAAATCATTTAGCAAAATTGGGAGGAGCCTCTAAAGCTGATAGCATTTTTCTTTCTTTTGCTGATCTACCTAGGGACTTGCATGGTCTATGCAACCTAGACACATGCACTATTCCATTCATTCAGTAGAAGATAAAATAGTGTTTATAGTTTGTATTCTATTTGCTAGTGATTGTGTTTTGAGTATTTGAATATCTTCTTACTCCTTTCTCTTTTTTCCCACAAGTATTGGGTTTTTAAGATTTGAGATGGAAGGTGTTCAGGCATTGTGTACATTGCACAAATGCCACTCTAGTTGTTATGGGCTTGTTTTGGCTTAATATGGTTCTACAAGGGGGTTATTCTTTTGGAATAATAAGGGCAATTTGTTGCTCTGAGTCCTCTATGATTGTGGAGTTTGTTTCATAGTCACTTTTGTAGCCTTTACACTTAGAACCTTTCCATCATTAATAGAGGTTATTTTCTTTTGCTAAAAAAAAAAACATGCAAATAGGAAACCTCGAGGTTTAAGCACTTTCGTAATATTATGTCTTTTAAAGAAGTGAAGGGTAAAGAATAAGTCTACAAAGTATGAAAGTATTACTTCCGATTGAGATGACTTTTATCTTTGGCTGAATCTAGTAATAATGCTTGGATACTACTCAATTGAAAAAGCTCTTGTAAATTTTGAAGGAAAAAAAACCGTAAACCAACTTCTAGTTTCAGAATGATGATTAACACACCTAATAAAGTTTGAAAATTTGATTCGTCTACATCCATGTGTTTGGTCATCTCCTCTTTAAGTGAGCAAATGCTTGTGTTGAGAGGTTATAATACGATCAACATAGCCAACACTTTAACTTTTGCTTTATTAAATGAAGAAATGAAAATGGTGGATTAGATTTCGTGTATTATAATTACAATTGAAGTTCGAGATTATTGATGATATCATTACTAAATGCTAGAACAATTTGGACAAAATGAAATAATTCTGAAATACCATTTTAGATTGTAACAATACGAATTGTATAGTCAAGCAACCATGACATATAATACACAATTTTTTCATTGATCTTGCACTAATAATCGAATTTTTTTGGATTCAATTGTGTGGTTGCATTGTCTCCTTGCCTTGAGGAGACAAGGTTGCAATTTCTTGTTCTTTCGAGGATCTTTTTGAAGAGATTAGAGCTCAAATCCCACTAATATTATATGGTTTTGGGGAATTTTCAAAATTGTTTCCTCTTGTCTAAGTATTTATTTTTCAAAAAAAAAAACTTCTTTTGGAAGTAACTATGACTTTGGAAACAATCAAACAAGTAACAATTGCTATAGAATATCTACTATACGTAAGCAATTTGACTTGACGAGAAGTTTTATTTAATGGATACATAGATGTCTTGCTTTGAAAATGTCAAACGCAAACATTATGATAAATGATGCACTAAATCATCTCCCCCATCTTTCGATCTCTGCGTCTCCAATCAAAAAATAGATAAGCATTTGTATCGTTCTTCTCCTTGTTCCTGTGTCCTTCCTTTTCCTTGCTGTCTTCGTCAATTTATTATTGCGCACACCGACTGTTTAAAGGGCTGCCCGTCTAAATACTCACCACCCCATTTCTTTCTCCCCCAGCACACTCGTTCCGCAGGGGGGCAGAGATGGCCAGCGCACACTGGATATTCTGCGCCTGCGTCGACCAGGCAAGCGTGGGGATCGTGGAGAGGTGGGGGAAGTTCCAGAATCTGGCCGTCCCCGGCCTCCACTTCCTCAACCCCTTCGCCGGGGAGTGCCTCGCCGGTGTCCTCTCCACCCGGATCTCCGCTCTCGACGTCAAAGTTGAGACCAAGACCAAGGTGTGCCTATACATAATCACATATCATCATCATCGTTTTAGGCCCTTCTTCTTCTTCTTCTTCTTCTCTTATTGATCTCGTTAGTCGCGTGTTGTGGTGATTTTTGCCTTGAAAGGATGCCTGGGTGACGCAGGGTGGGTCCTGGGTAAAGAGGCGACTTTTTGTCATTTAAATTGACTCTGAAACTGCGTTGATCTGCGTATCCGGGTGGTTCACGAACCGTATGGTGGTGCGAGGATGTTGGAGAGCATCTTCGTGAGTTTATTATCGTCGATGCTGTTTGACAATTCATTCATAATCACTGAACGCATCGAAAAATAGAAAGGAAATGTTTAATCATTGTAATTCCGATGTGTTGAAAATTGGATCTGGGGCTACCATTAAGTTTGACACTCATGGGTGGTTGCTGAAGATTGTAAACTGTTGACTGTTAATTCCGATGTGTTGATTGTAACACAATTTTTTTTTTCAGTAAAGGGAATATCATTATGATTATCGTATTGCATGTCAAGCTGCATATTCAGTGGAAATTATTACGGTATAGCATGTCAAGCCACATATTGGTGCTTATACGAAACAAAAGCTAAAGGTGCAAAACTACGGTAGTTGTTCCATTAGAAGCAATTGTTGCTATATTGTATACCGTGACTAATGACGGAGTCTTTGTGCAAGCTGTTTGTGGTCTTGAGTTGCACGGTAACACGGGGGATTCATGTCTATACATGATGTATAGTATTAAGTATTTATCATAAAATCTTTGTTTTCTCTGAGATTTACCAGGCAAATGTGTAATTATGCTTGGAATTCAGTAAGCTCACAATCATATTGATGAAGATCTACCTAATGTTTTCGAAAAGCTTAGAAATTGACAGATTGATGACACTTACTAAAATCTATTTATAGTGACAGCCATCAACATTAATCTTTCTCGTGCGATTTGGTCAGTTGCAAGCAAACAGCTTTTTCTTTTGTCTGACAAGATATAGTACTCCTTTTTTCTGTTGCTAGATTTACTATGTGCTTATGCATATTATTCAGTTAAATTATTACATATGATGCATTTGCACATGGTTGTGCAGGTGTTTGCATAAATCACTGTGCGGTTCATCATTATTTGGACTCTTTTCTTGACGTTGCTTCTAACTTCAACTCCGTTTTGGCTTTCCTAGTACAGCAAATATGTGATACCTATTATTTTTGCAGGATAATGTTTTCGTGCAGCTGTTGTGTTCTATCCACTATAGAGTAGTCAAGGAAAATGCAGATGATGCATTCTATGAGCTGCAAAATCCTCCAGAGCAAATACGAGCTTATGTCTTTGATGGTATATTGTCATGGTACTCTATCTACATTTCTTTTCTTTTCTTTATTGTTTACATTTATTTTCCTACAAAATCTAGTGGTTCGAGCTCACGTCCCGAGGATGACTTTGGATGAAGTGTTTGAACAAAAAAATGATGTGGCTAAAATAGTCCTGGAGGAACTTGAGAAGGTAGAATTGTTACATAATTTTGCTTCCATTATTTATATCGCAGATGCATAGAGAATCCAATGTTTGTGGAGCTTATTTTTTCCTCAAATCCTCTATATGTTCTACAGGCTGCACAAACTTCTGACTCTAGACAAGCTTTTTTTATTAATAAACAAATATTATTTGCAATGGATCATGTGTTACTTTCTGCCAATTGCTTGGGTACACCTGATTATCCTGGTCTACAGTATGATATGTCAACTGCTTTCTAAAAGTTATACAATTATGGAAAAATGAGTGTTTAATGAGTTGAAGATAAATGTGAAACTGAAGCTCTAGCAACAAACTGGAGATTGGTCAAGATCATTAGGCTGGGAATCAAGTAGAGGAGGAGCAAAAAATTCGTCTATGCTGTTTAAGACAGATTAGAATTGCACATTATAGGAATTTAATCTTGTAAGGTTCAATTATAAGAAGCTCCTTTCCTACCATACTTGATTAGACAATGTTATTTATGTTGGAGTTGGAATTGCAGCAGAATGTGTAATTTTCTTTACAGATTATTGACTTTTTTTTTACATGCCTTGCATCTAACCATCTAGAAACTATCTGAAGTAAAAAATTGAGATAATAATCAGCAGCATTTCACAGTGTGTATATGCTCCTCTAGGAACATATATTTTTATAGGTCTGCTATCTCTCAAGTCCTGTGCTCCTGTATGTGAAACTTCATGCTGAATAATTATCATGTCTACTTGTTCATCAAATAATATTTATCACAAATTGCAGAGATCCTTCTTTCGTCTCTATTGGATGTTTGTTTGACCTTTATTTTAATTTTCTTTAGTTCTTGTATCCACATTAGGTTTCTTATTGTTTTGTTATGGTTTTGATCAAGGTTAAGAAAATCAGTAATAAGTTAATTAGCAATTTTAATTGGCCTCTAGAAGATCAATTAGTCCAATTTGTGAAGTGACAATTGGTTGATCCACCAATTTCTCAAGAGACTTTTGATTTACAGTTTTGTTCGCCTTATTGTTTATTTTTAATTGGAAGATTGGTTTCTGAAAGAAGAGCAAAAAATCACTGCCATTTTATTTCAAAATAATACATTTTCTATATCTGTAAGCTATGCTCTGTGTTCTTTAATCAATGTTATTACTTGAAAATCTCAAGTTTATATCTGAAAGATTTCTTGTTTTGAAACTGTTTGTAGGTGATGGGAGCGTATGGATACAGCATTGAGCAAATATTGATGGTTGACATCATACCAGATGCAGCAGTAAGTAGGGCAATGAATGAGATAAATGCAGGTAAGTTTTCATGCAATAAGAGGCTGAATTTAGCATACTTATCATTTATCAAGATGCAGGCCTAGGTGGTGCCTAAAGAGGCTGAATTTAGCATACTTATTATTTATCAAGGTGCCGGCCTAGGTGGCGCCTAAAGAGGCTGAATTTAGCATACTTATCATTTATCAAGGTGCCGGCCTATATGGTGCCTAGGCACCAAGGTGTTAAGCAAGCTGGGCATTCCAATGCCTAGCCATATATGAACTTTTTCGGATCTGTCAGATATAACATAAATAGATCTATGTTTGAGTAAAGATAACTGCGTGAGAAATGAACACTCTTGATGCAATGGGATTTTAGTGATGTTGTACACAAGAGCTTCTTTGTCAGCTGTGGGACCAGAACTCAAAATGATTTATTTATGTTAGATGATGTCAAGTACACATTAGAATGCATGCAATAATTATTGATGAGTTTGGAACGAATCTATGTTTAAGGTAGCATTTGCTTCATCTTTTAAAAAGCCAAGTTTTGCCTAAAAGCACTTAAAGTGGAAAAGTTGAGTTCCCACATAAACTTTTATTCTTTGTTGTAGAGATATTTTTCTGTTTTTGTTTTTATAAGACAGCTAAGTTGATGGGAACCCTCAGCCATCAATTACCAAATCAACGTTGTAGACAATAAATTATATTTCAAATTTCTACAGGGTCTGAACTTCTAATTTCTTGTACAACCATAAGAAGACTTTATTACTTCACTAAGTGACTGTAGACAACTTTTTGCTTTTGTTCTAAGCATGATGACTTTTTCCAGGGACTGTTTGGTTTAGTTTTTCCGGAAAAATCGATTCCTATCTTAAGCTGAACCAAACAGTACCTAGGGAAAATTATGCGATGGATTTCCTTGTGAAGTGCAATTCACATGCCTTTCCATTTACTTCAACACCAAGCAGGCCTAGATTGGACTAAATTACAAATGGGACGAGATTTCTAAAGGATAATGGTTTTTCTCATTTTCACAGTATGTTATTCTTAGAGCTTGACTTTTATTTGCTAGCAAAATGATGGATACTTATCTCTTGTGTTTAGCTTATAGACATTTCGGGGGACAATTTTATCCTGATTACTTTGCTTACTATACTTCCTATGTTCTTACATTCTTTGACAAAGTTTTTCTTAACATTTCAGCTCAAAGAATGCAGCTTGCTAGTGTGTACAAAGGTGAAGCAGAAAAGGTTCTTCTTGTAAAGAAAGCCGAAGCAGAGGCAGAAGCTAAGTACCTTGGTGGTGTTGGAGTAGCGAGACAACGACAGGCAATCACTGATGGCCTAAGAGAGAACATTCTTAACTTCTCTCAAACAGTCTCGGGCACCTCTTCCAAGGAGGTGATGGATTTGATAATGGTTACACAGTACTTTGACACAATCAAAGACCTTGGTGATTCATCGAAGAAC
The DNA here is from genome assembly GCA_024699735.1 of Posidonia australis. Taxonomy (NCBI): domain Eukaryota; kingdom Viridiplantae; phylum Streptophyta; class Magnoliopsida; order Alismatales; family Posidoniaceae; genus Posidonia; species Posidonia australis. Next base: position 3,701 of record JAMKQA010034545.1, on the reverse strand, counting down.
ACCACAGTGTTCATACCCCATGGTCCTGGACATGTGAGAGACATAAGCAGCCAGATCCGTGATGGAGTGATGGAGGCAACAAGCTCAGGAGTGGATTAGTTCCACGCTTGGGATGCGTATAGACACTTTCTTCCATGTAAAATAAATATGCTAAAATAAGTCTACATTGATTAGGCGGTGCCAGCTGTGCACTTGATGGTGCTAGTTTAAAACTGTATCAGAATCAAGCTCAAAGATGTAAGAATCTGCCTGTTGTCTTATGCATTGTTTCATGTTCTTCTTATGCGGTATGGTTTTTTTAATGTTATTTGAAAGTATATCGGCACTCAGCTATTAGAACTCCAATGTACTATTGATTACACGATTGCATGACATCTATTGGGTAGCAGCTCAAGTGATTACAAGCTGACTGCGTACAACTTATTACAGACAATTTGCCTATCTGTTATGTGTATTAGGCATACTATGGGTCCTTATGATTACTTGAAAGAGCTTACGAAGATTGTAGAGCTTGTTGACAAACTAGTTCTCGGTGGTAATAAGTTGAAGAGGGTTTGTATTTTTCTAGAAAATGAAGCTTCAAAACTCCAAGATAAGGTGTGATTTATACTTCTTTGATTTCTTTTTTCGTTTTATAATTTTTCTCGTTCGCATTGCCTCAAATACTTGTAAACCAACTAAAATATTGCAACTTCACAGAAAATACAAAACGGCAGAAGGTGAAAGCCATGATTTCAACTTCCAACCGCAATTTGAACTTTTACTGAATTTCAAACTTTGACTAAACAACCACAGGGAAAGGAGAAATTGAAATCGGTTGACGTGATCCTGGGTCGTTAATGTGACCAAGACATCTAGAAAAATTCTGATCCTTCTAGCTACCTTCTTGCATATTAATAACAAATACAAAAGGAAAAAAAGAACATCCTGTCCTTCCATTTTATTTTTTTTTGGATAGGAAGAGAAGAAAAAACATTATTCTTCTTATTTGAAAATGGTGAAGTAGTATATATTAATGCAAAAACATACTTGACCGTGAATACTACTACTAAGCATACAATATAGTGTTCATTTCCTTCAAGTATGGGAGGAGGTCAAAAATTAAATACAATTATATAACTTGGGCAAGGACAAAAATAAACACCACGTAGCAAGTATGGTAGGCCCATAATAAACACCAAGTATGATAGGACCAAAATAAATACCAAGTACCAAGTTACAAAACTTAGAACAGACAACCAAGCAAAGCTATTCTATGCTGTTGGATCAACAAAGTCGAAGATGGTTGCAGATGAAGAAGGTTGAGATTCATTGGTCAGAGGTACAGAGGGGATGTTCGAGATGGGGTGAGCTTGGTCTCAGCCTTGCTTGACTTGGCTAAGGATTTGGAATAGGGTATCCTACCTAACTTCCAAATTGCCTGGTCAAAATGAAACCAAAAGCAAAATAAGATAAAATATTGAGTTAATATTTTTATTTGAATTCTAAAAGATAACAACACTTTGATTAAGCCAAGCAGTCCAAAAGATGACTAGTACTAAGGAGATCCAATATTGATAAGAGAAAGTGAACTTAAATGCATGATGATAGGAGAAAATCTTAGATATTTAGTTGCATCATTATAGATCGATTGTGTCTAATAGGAAAAAGTCCTAAATAACTCTAGGAGCATTATAATGAAGTATAGTGTGTTGAGTGGATTCTAGGGAGTAACTGCAAATGTCACAAGACAAAGTACCAGTCTAGCCCCTTTTATGTATATTAGCCTTAGAAAGGATTTTATTATGACAAGTAAACCATGCGAAGACCTTATAACTTTCAAAGGTGTTGTATTGCTCCAAAAGGACTTATTAAACATAGACCTGTGTCCACCATCATTCAAAAGGTTGTGACAACTTATAACAGAGAAACTTCTAAGATTAATAATTTTCAATCCACCTTGATGCCTATGCTTACAAATATTATTCCATTTCATAAGTGGAATGCCTAAGGGGAAACATGGATTTGAGGTCCACGGGAACCTCCTACGTAGTCTATTTAAATCTTTTTCCACTTTAGCAGGAAGATGTAGCACAGAAAAATAGTAAGTAGGTACTACAAAGAGGACTGAGTTAAGAAGCATAAGCCTGCCACCAATAGATAAATATTTTAATTTTCAAGATTCAAGCTTACCTATAATTTTATTAATGACTATGGTTTAATCATTATAAGTTGCCTTCCTATAATGGAGGAGAATCCCTAAGTATGATAATGGAAGGAAAGATTGGGAACAACCCAGTATACAACTATATCTATTGAATATGTCCTTAGGAATTCCAAATCCCAGTAGAGAAGATTTGTGAAAGTTAATTTTAAGCCAAGCACAAGCTTGAAAACAACACAAGATTCTCTTAACATTTACTGTACAATGGTTTGAAGGATCCAAAAAGATAAGAGTATCATCAGCATACTGTATATGTTGGCAAAATTGCGTCGTCTCGATTTTGATGATAACAAAACATATTTGTGAGCTAACTTTTTTAATAGGTCAAAGAAGAGTTCTCATGGACTTTGCAAAAGAACAAGGTAAAATAGACTAAGAAGGAGCATATGTGCAAAATCAAGTGAAGTTTATTGAAGATTGAAGAGCAAGTTTTTATTGTAATTAAAGTGTCATATAATTGTAATTTGTTGTATTTTAGGAATTTGTAATAATTTTCCAAATATCCCCATAGTGCCTTAGGAAAATAACCTTAGCCGTAAAACCCATCTTTCATGGAAAACATTCATTATTAGGCTAAAAAAGGGCATTTTAGCATACCGAATATTTTTGGTATATCGAATCAGGGTTTACAGTGTTTTTGGACTGAAAACCAATTTGACATATCGAACCATTTTGACATACCAAATTGTTCGACTGACTGTGGGTCATTTGGCATACCGAATTTATTTCGGTCTATCAAATGACTAGCCGTTTGTGAACGTTGGAGCTTTACATAGACATTAGACACACACTCTCACCTTCATTTTCCTATAAATAGGACCTCCTATTAAGCTCCAAAGAGAGAGATCGATTAGTGCTTCATTGAGAAACCTTAGTGAGAGCTTTTTTAATCCAAAATCAAGCATTCCATTCTCATCCAGTGAAAGGAACTTTAAGCACATCTTTAACTACAATTCTCCACCATTTCAGCAAGAAGCTTTACTTACATTCATTAATCTTGCTAAGTATTTGGGAGAAGTAAGAAAAGTAAGTATTGTATTTTATATTTCTGGAGTCCAATCTTCTCCGATTGTGAGAAGAGGAATCTACGATTTTTGCGAAGTCTTGACGAAGGTTCGTCAAGGAAGTGTAACGGTAGGATCTTGGCCCGGAACAAAATCTGTAACATCTAGGCCTAATTATCCAATTAATGTAAACCATGTGATTAATTGTAATATTTGAATATGATTTACTAATGGATAGTTTGATTTATTGTAGTGGTTGTGTGTATGTCTCTCTGTGTGTGACTGGATTGGTGGTTTCCTTGGTCTTGTGGGCTCTGTGTTGTATCTGTGTGTGTGGGACCTGGGTTGGACCTCGGTCAAATTAAGCACAGTGCCATTGTTTTACCACGTGTCTTCTTCTTCTTCTTCTCTTTTCTCTCCTCACAGGCGCCTACGGGCATAGCTGGCCAACTCTGCTTCGTCCCTTTCTCGCTTGAGGTGATTTGGGGGGGGGG
>JAMKQA010034544.1:0-12588 GCA_024699735.1 Posidonia australis | reverse complement strand
GTTTCTACAATGGCAAGATTTTTTTTTCTTGAGCAGTATACAATAGCAAAAATAGTTAACAACAGAGTTCACATAAACAAATGCTTCAACAAAGTAGACAGACAAAAAAGCAGCTTAACTTAAAATATCTTAACTAAAGAGAGATATTGAATTATTAACAATACAGTTCACATAAAAAATGCCCTAAACTAAGTACATAGACAAAAAGGCAATCAGTTGCAACTCCTAGTTAGATCCATGACACATGTGTTGGCAACTTAAATATTCCAAGAAGGCACCAACATTGTCTCCCCTATCTCCTCCCATGCCACTCACCCTCATCCTAGTTAGCATTCTTTGCCATAATCAAATAACCTCTGATGACTCACGACCAAGAATGAACAAAAACATTTCCAGGAGCACAGTTTTACTAAGCAGTATGACGAGGTCAGGATTCCTCCTCACAGCAAAGCACAAATACTTCAATAGTTATTTAACTATAAAAAAGATAAAATAATCTCAAACCTCAAGAAGGCAGTACCTCAGCAGGGCTCGGCCCGGATGCTCCTCAGAAACCACCCGATTTCCACGACGGAATGGTCGAGAAAGAACTGCTGCTGCAACCACGAGGGAGGAGTGGAGGCGGAGGAGGTGAAGCAAAGGAGAACGAGTCGCGGTGGCGCGAAGCTGCTTCCTGGTGCCATCGCGAGGAGAGGATCGGGGGACGACGAACGCCGGGGCGGGGCCACGGGGGTGTTGGAGTGTAGTGTGCCATCGGACGCCGGATCGGAGGATCGGGGGATGCCGGACGTCGGATCGGGGGACGCCGCTGCGGGCTGCGGGAGTGCGGCCGTGCCCGTGCGGGAGTGTAGATGTTAGGTTAAAACTTAAAAACTTAAAATGTTTATATATATTTATATTTTATATTAAAATGTTAGGATTTAGGTAAATTTACTTAATTACCTCCGGGTTAATGGGTTAACGGGTACCCGTAGTATGCTACCCTGACCCTGACCCACTAAATTTATGGGTTAGCGGGTGATGAGTTAACGGGTCAACGAGTATACAAAAGTTCTACCCTAACCCGTTCTTAACGGGTCGGGTTAACTCGGGTTAACGGGTTATACCCGACCCATTTACAGCCCTAGGTGCACCAGCAAAAAAGGTTGGGAGAAGAATTAATGGAGGTAAGAGAAAGGATTTAATTAAGAGAGATGACAAGTAATCATTGGATTCCAATGTTTAGGCCATTGTGGTCGTATTATAATATTAATAACATTTCTATTCCTAAAATTAACTTACCGATACATGTGTTAAATTTTCACTATTCTAATGATGCATGTGTGTTTTTTTTCATAAACAATAGCGAAGACTATTTCCTTACTGTAACATTTGCTACGTTGGGCTCCTCAACACCTACTTGTAATAGAATCTGTAGCAACTATGGGCAGAGAAGGTTTTGCCATGCTCTCGCGAAAATAGCTTGTGAAAAACTGCACTCTTGATCTGTGAGTCTCCCCCTGTGATCCCAATGGCGGCGGGACGACGCATACTCTATGGTCGCCGTGATCCTCCACCCTACAACCTCCGCACGCGCAAGGCTGATCTGGTTGGGGAGGTGCTCTCTACGAGCCCCTCGTCTGGGAAGGCGCGATGTCGGTCGGTAACTTCTACTCCCCTTTCTTCTTCGACGACTCGAGTTCAGAGAAGTCAGAAGAGGAAGGTATCTCCTTCTCTTTCAGATCCCCGATCTATTTTCTGGGGGCGGAGGAAAGCTCCTTCTCCTCCGTCTGGTTCTCTTTGGGGCAGATCCGCCTCGGACGAACCCCTATCGTCCGGATTTGGCCTTCTGACGGTTAAATATGGCCCTACCTCTTGCCTGAGTTTCTATTCTATATCTGCAGTGGATATTATTGTGGATTGCTTTTATATTAGTAGATCTCTGTCGCCGATCAGGTTGAATACGATGGTTTCATGCTTTTTATGTTCGGATATTATAGTTGCTTATGGATCGATGATATTTGAGCATATTTCTTCTTTTGTACATGGTTTTCCTGGTTTTTTCGTAGCGGATGGTATGCCTATAGTTTTTAGATCTGTATCGGGGATTTTTACTCGATCCCTTGGAGCTATCTGTCCAGATCCTCTGCATTCTGTTTATGTAGACCCTATTTTTCACCCCTTTGCTCCGGCGATCTCTTTCCCGTCGGTCAACCGGCGGGGAGCAGCTTCTGGATCTAGAAGTTGCGTGTTTGAGAAGCCAGGATACTCTGGCTCCTCGTGTTCTGTGTGGGGGTATTCTAGGTACTCTCCCTGTTTTTAACGAGACGTTTAATATTTTTAGGCATAATGGAGGGGGTTTTAACGATAATTCTGTGATTAATATTAATAATTCTAATTCTTTCCCTCTGACTGTCGATTCGGTGGGGTCCTCGGTTATTCGCACGTCAGACGACGTGCTTAATATTTCTGCCTCCTGTTCTTCTCACGTCTTTTCTGACATTATTGCTGAGGTGGCTCCTCTGCCTGGGAATGGAAACTTCTCACATTCCTTAGGAAAAATTGATTTCTCGCCGAATTTTCTGACAAAAATCTCTACGACAAAGATTTCGTCTGACCACTTTAATGAGGATTTTGAGATATTGTGCAGTGGCTCGCGTTTTGCCGCTTTGAATCCTTCTTTCTCTTCTAATAATTCTTTGGATAGTGCTGCCGACTGTGAGGCTGGTTCTCTTGGGTGGACGCTGGTGGAGAAGAAGAAGAAAGTTTCTTCCCCTCTAGTACGCTTCTGTCGTGATAATGAACGTTGTTTTCAGTGTGGTCTGCATGGTCATATTAAGAGCAACTGTAGATTCTCTGGTTCTTGTTATAGATGTAAAGCAACTACTCATTCGGTAGCTATTTGTGATTCTTTTCAGGAGCCCAAATCTCATTCTATAATGGCTGGTTTCTCACCCCAAAACCCCATAGTTATTTACCCCTCTGACGCCTCCTGTGACTTCACAATCCATTATTGTTGTTGTGCGATAGTCACAGATCACTCCTCCCTTCTTTCTTCTGACACTCTATCCCAGCATATCCTTAACAACTGGCCTCTACATGTTAAAGTAGAGATCTCTGACTTTTCTCCAGGGAAATTTTTATTAAAATTTCCATCCATTAAGATTAAAAATGATATTCTGAGTCGTTTTGGGTCCTCCCTCCAGTCCCTGTCTGCATCATTTGTCCATTGGACGACTAGTTCCAATGCTGTGCTTTCTCTGAAGGAAGAGGGGACCTAGATCAGGTTGGAAGGGATTCCCCACCATTTATGGTGCACTGATGTATTCCATAGACTGGTTGCAGATTTTGCTGATCTGCTAGAGGTAGATCTATCTATTGACAGAGTGAAGTTTTTGGGGTTTTCCAAGGTAAGGATTAAGATCTTCCCTGGTAAGGAGGTCCCTGATGTTAGATTTTTTGCCTATGGGAAAACAGTCTATCCAATTAAATACAAACTAAGTTGGGATCTATGCCCCCCTTCCCCCCCACACCAAAGTCCTTCCCTGCATGGCCCAAACAAACATCTCAGCCCTCCTCCTCTAGGAATCTACTACCTGTTAGAAAACCTTTCAAGAAAGGTTGGCGAGGCATTAATAGTGGAAAGAACCACCCAATACCTAAGTCCCAGCTCAAAACTGGGAAAAATGTCTGGATGAGACTTACCTTCACTCCTCCTCCTCAGTCTCCTTCTCACTTGTCAACTGGACTTCTACCCACTCCTTCATCTCCTGGAACAATTGCAGCATCTCCTGTCCCCCCCCCCCCCTCAGAGAACTAATATAGAGCACTCTAATGTGGCTTCCACCTGGGAGGAATCAGAAATCAGGGCCAGAAATCTCTCTCTGGCTAAATTTAAAAAGGTCATGGCAATTTATGACTATCTGGATCAAGAGGAACTGGGTTCCACCCTTTCTGAGAAGCCTTCCTCAAGGCCTCCAACACCTGTGCATGCGCCAGGTGATGCACTGCACACATTTATTGATTACAATATTGATTTTAGTCATTGCTCTGATTCTATTAGTTCCATGGACTCTAATGTTGTTAATATGGTGTTTCCTGCTAATTCTAAGTTTAATTATGAGGACCCTCTGAGATGGGATTCCTATGATAATTTTAAATATTTTTGTGAGAACATTGGTACCTCATTGTCTTCAAAAGAAAACTCAATTGCCTTCTTCAATCAAGTCAGGAAGGATTAGGGCAAGGAGTTTGTTAATCTAGAAGATCCTACTGCATCCTTTGATGGGATGGGATCTTCTGTTTAGCTTATCAATCTTATTATGATTATAGCAGCCTGGAATATTAGAGGATTGGGGTCTGGGCATAAGAGGAGAGAATTAAAAGAATTTATTGTATCTAACAAATGTGATATCATTATTGTCAGCGAAACTAAGAAGGATGAGTTTTCTGAAGGGTCTCTAAGGCTTTTAGGAGGGAAAAAAATAAATGCCTGGTCTTTCGTCCCTTCTATTGGTGCTTCAGGGGGTATACTTATAGGTTGGGATAGTAGGCTATATAAGGCTATCAGATGCATTCCCTCTTGTTTCAGCCTTACTATTAATTTTGAAAATTTAGATACTAATTTGGTATGATGGCTCACTGGGGTCTATGCCCCTTGTGACCACAGCATGAAACCAATCTTTATGGAAGAATTACAACATATTAGCACTCTGGTTAACAATATATGGCTATTGGGGGGTGACTTCAATGTGATTAGGTTTCCTAGTGAGCACTCCCCTCACATTAACAGTAATACTCATATGGATAGATTTAATGAATTCATTGACTAGAATTCTATGATTGATCTATCCCTAAACAACTTCTCTTTCACCTGGTCAAACTTCCAAGATAACCCTACATTGGTTAAGCTTGATCGTTTCCTTATGTCCCCAGGTTGGTCAGTGAGTTTCCAGATGCTTTGTGCTCGGGTAAAGCCAGGATTGTGTCCGACCATATTCCAATTCTGATTAATACCTTGGCCCCTAATTGGGCCCCCCCCTTCAGATTCTATAAATCCTGGTTTTCCTTTGAAGGATTTGAACAAGTAATTAAGGAATATTGGTGGCAGAATGGTTACCCACTATCTATATCATCTCCTGTTTCAGAGTTTAGTTTTAAACTGGAAAATTTGAAAACTTTACTCAAGAAATGGATAGTGTCTATTGAAGCCATTAGAGCTAAAAGACTTAGAACCATAGAAATTCAAGTACAGGAGATGGGTAGTCAAGCTGAACATTCTGATAATATTAATTGGGTTCAGAAAAAGGCCTTGAGATTGGAACATCTTAATCTTCTTAAAGAGCAAGAGGTGTACTGGAGGCAAAAATCTAGAATTCAGTGGTTGAAGGAAGGAGATTTGAACACCTCCTTTTTTCATAACATGGTTAAATGTCATAGGAGGACCAATAACATCTCTTCTCTACTTATCAATAACTCTGTATCCATCTCCCATTTGGACATTTGAAGTGAAATTGAAAATAAGTTTACACTGTTATTCAATAAGGGCTTTAGTCCTCAAATAACTTTGCACTGGGATGCCTTAATTCCAGTTAAAATACCCTATCTAGAACAGTTAGAGATTCCATTTGAGGAAGAGGAAATCATAGCAAGTGTGTGTTCAACTTGCTGGGGATAAATCACCAGGTCCTGATGGCTTCCCTCTATTTTTTTTTCCAGCATTTCTGGGATTTACTGAAAACAGAAATAATTTATATCTTTCAATCCTTTCATTCTTCTAATGACCCTGACTTTCTTTCCTCAGTCAATCAAACCTTTATTGCATTAATTCCAAAAAAACTGGGTGCTATTAGGATCCAGGACTTTAGACCCATTAGTTTAGTTAACAGTATATACAAAATCATTACAAAAACTTTAGCCTCTAGGTTGGCTCCAGTTCTAAACATTGTCATTGATGCATCTCAGAGTGCATTTCTGGCAGGGAGATCCATTGGGGACTGTTTCCTTGTTGCTCAGGAAACCCTACATTATATGAAGTCCTCTAACACCAAAGGTTATATATTGAAAATAGACTTTGAAAAAGCATTTGATAATATAAATTGGAATTTTCTATTAGATTCTCTCTCTGGATTGGACTTTGGAGACAAGTGGATCTCTTGGATCCGTATGTGTATAACATCTGCAAAATTCTCTGTGTTGGTCAATGGATCTCCTAAAGGCTTTTTTGGGGCTTCTAATGGGTTAAGACAGGGAGATTCCCTGTCCCCCCTACTGTTTATTATTGCCTCAAATATTTTGAATGCTATGTTGAAGGCAGCCAAGAGAAATAATCTTATTTCTGGGATAAGCTTCCCCAATGAAGGCCCCTCCCTAGTTAATCTGCAATATGCAGATGACACCCTACTATTCTTGCCTGACAAAATTGAGAATATGATTAATATCAAAAGAATATTATGTTGCTTTCAGACATGTTCTGGTTTAAAAATTAATTTTCAAAAATCATCATTAACTGGAGTGGGGGTTTCTCAGGCGGACCTTCTATCTTCTTGTGATATCATGGGGTGTGAGAAGGTTGATCTCCCTATCACTTATCTTGGATTGCCTTTATATTTTAAAAAAGCCAATGCTAACAGTTGGGCTCCTGTGATAGAGAAAATCACCAAGAAACTTTCTTCTTGGAAGGCCAGACATTTGTCATTAGGGGGTAGACTTACCATGGTTAATGTTGTTTTGTCAGTAATTCCAACATATTATATGTCTGTCCTTCACATGCCTTCAAAAATAGATAAAAAAATAGATACTTTAAGAAGTAAATTTTTATGGAACTCTTTATCTCCTAATCATAAAGGGATGCACCTTATTAAGTGGTCTAATATCTGTAGATCTAAAAAACAAAATGGTTGGGGTATAATCATCTGAAAAATTTAAATGCAACACTAAAGATTAAGTTAATTTGGCAATTCTTCTCTAATCAATTCAACCCTGTTTGGAAACTTATGCTTAGGGCCAGATACTTGCACAGGGGTCTTGGAGCAATATTGAATTCCTCTACTTCTATTTGTTCCCCCCTGTGGAGCTACTTAAAGCAGGGATTTAATTTTTTTAACTGCTTTACTACTACTACTGTTGGCAATGGTTCAAACACAATTTTCTGGAATCAAAAATGGTATAATGATAGTCCTCTTAATGCCTATTTGCCTGAATTATACAGTGTAGTCAGGTTTAAAAAGGCTTCTGCAAGAGCTACTGTGGATATATTTCATAGAGATTTCAATAGACTGTTCAACTTAACTCAATGCTATTCACTTAACCCCACAGTGCTTCAGTCTCAGTTGGAATGTTTTGTTAATATTATGCAATCTTTATATTTGGGAACCAGTGATGATAACTGTAACTGGTTTCCCAACCAATGTCCCTTCTCTATGAAGGCAACCTATAGAATTTTTAATGATGGGGGTCTTCGTAATGTTTTTTACAATTGCATTTGGGAAAGTTATACTCCTTTAAAAATGAAGCTCTTTTCATGGTTAGTTATTAAGAATAAAAATTTGACAAAAGAGAATTTGTTGAAGAGAACTTGGTCTGGGTCTCCATTATGCACATTTTACTCTGTACATAGTGAAAACAATAATCATCTGTTTTTAAATTGCTCATTTGCAAGGGAGATCTGAGACTTCTTTCTGGTTTCAGATCTTTATCCTGGTTATTTTTGTGTAGCTGATTTATTTTTATCTGCCTCTCATCTCAAATTTGATTTACCTTATTCTGGGTGGACTTTGTTACTTCAAATCATTTTCTGGTTGATTTGGAAAGAAAGGAATAATAGGGTTTCCGCAATTCAATTAAATCTTGTTCTTCCATCATCTATGATATTATTTCTCTGATGAATTTCTGGGTAGAAAATCTTGTTACAGGATTTGAGAAGGAGGATATGATGCAATTTGTCTCTGCCATGGCTATACAACCAGTGGAATCTTCCATTCCCCATTCTATTCCCTCCTCATCAAGAATTCCATCTGGAGATGATTCTCTGAATCCCATGGAGAATCTCGAAGAGAGATAGTGTCCTCTGTTGAAGAAATTTTTTCTATGTTCCATTTTCATTTGCTCCACCATTGGTGATAATTTTGATACATTACTAAGGCTGTTATGCCGTGAATTTGTAATATTTACACTTGGACTTTGTTTCTTACCTGGCTTTTAAGCCGATGAAATATTAAATATCTAAACCGTTAACAAAAAAACATTTGCTACGTTGGAACGGAGATTGAAATTGAAGGGAATGAAATCAAAAAAGTGGATTTAAATAAAATTTTAGTGTTTGAAACAAAAAATACATTGGAATGAGATTCCTTTAGGAATCAAAATGGGAATTTGATTTCTTCCCAACAACTAAGGAATTTGATTCTCATTCCTTCTCAAGGGGGGAAAAACCGACGTCCTCCAACTCATCTCCTCCCTCGTACCTCTCCAAAAACCCGACGCTCTCTCAGTCTCCCAAACGACCTCCCTCCGTCGTCGTTTTCCTTGTCTGTCGACCTCCTCGTCAACTCTCCTCTCTCAACGGCCTCCTCCTCAATTCTCCTCTACGGCCCTCTTTCCTTGTTGGCTCTTTCATCTTCCACAACACAAGTTGCTTCCATCCGTAGTCCTCTCTTCTCTTTCGCAACCCTCTCTCCTCCACTGCATCCCTCCTTCCTCCTCCATGACCCTCCCTTCGTTATTTCCTTTTTCTGTTTTTTTTTCATTCATTCATTTTGCTTGATCTTTGTCATTTCTGGCTATGTTTTTCCCTTGATCTGCTATTGCTGTTGATTCAGTTGATCTCTTCTTTGGAAGATGGGTCTAATTTGGTTATCAATTCTGCTTGTTTGTGTTTGGCTTTATTGTCAAAATTTTGCTTGATTCACTTGTTTGGTTTAGTCTGGTGCGTGACTTTGCTTGTTCAATCTCTTTTTTCATTAATTGCCAAAAATATCTCTTTTTCCATTATTAATGTTGTTAAAAAAAATTCGAGTTCATGTACAAAATAGGTAGGACTCTTACTTATTTCTCATTTTTCTCATACATATAAACATTGAAGTGTTGTTGAGGTTGACAAAGTAAAATGAAATATCAAGTTTATCATTTACAACAAAAATATTATAATTATCCTCAAATAATTTTGATTTTTCATTAAATCAGAGTTGGAGATTTATACGTGCAATGGTTGTATATTACGCAATAATCATATTCTTATTTTTATTTTTTTATTTTTTTGTTTCTGGTTCCTTTTTATGATCTCTACTACCTCTTAGTTTGGCACGAAGAAATTGTGCCATTTTCCGTTTCATAATTTGATTGTATGCACAACCAATATGAGTATAAATCAAATAATTGGGAATTTGGGTCTAGGCATTTTTTTAGCAGTCTCTAAGCATTAATTTAATTGCTTGTGATTGTTTTAATTCCTGATTCACCATTGTTAGTGTTCACCAGTATAAAATGTCATAGTTAAACAGCACGAAAGATGCAGCTCATTTCAAAAAATCTGAATGCATACTTCCTAAATTTTTGAATGATGTAGGCCATAAGTTGGTGAAATTTAATTTGTTATTTAGTCCAATTAATGCTACGTAAGAACAGACCATAGAGCTAAGGACCATTTTTATTGATTGTTTCGAGCATAAGAATAGAGAGGAGGAGGGAGGTTGAAAAATCAAGTACATGGATTTTTATTTTTGGAAGACCAAGAAATCATGGAACATCTGTCGTCTGGAATTTTTTAAAATTATAACGATAATTTACAAATTACCTATCTAAACAACTAAATGCCTCACACCCCAACACAACAACACCACCACGGCACCACTGGCATGACAACAATGCTAAGTCCTAGGCTCACAATCCTACCATCAACAAGATTGTGTTTGGGCCCGCCGCCTCCCCGCACCTCATGAGCCTGTCGACAGTCGATCTCACCACTGGCCCGCTCGATCGACGAGAGAAGCTCGCGTCGTCCAGGAGGCGACGTGGTGGGAGGACGACGAGTCCCTCCAGCTCCGGTCCTCCTTTCCCCGATGGTAGAGCCTCTCTCGCCCTCTCCATCTCTCTCTCTCTCCTTCTTGCCCTTTCCAATGCTGAAGAACCTGGGAGGCCCCCCCGGCTCCTTCCTCAGTACTTGGGAGGCCCGGACGTGGCTGTCGTACCTGCAGGTGTCCGTTCGAGAGGATCAGCTTCGCACGATGCGCAGATCCCCATCTCTGCTCCTCCTTCTGCTGAGGTTCACTCTACGAGCCTCGCGATCGGCAAAACTTGCCGTCGGCCGGTAAAACCTTTCCACTCTTATTCTTTGAATGTGACGGATCTGGGAGGTTGTAAGAGAAAGGCGGCCACCCCCTTTATTGAGCCCCGATCTAGCTCCGGTGGTCGGGACAGCACCACTAGTCTCAGGCGGGGTAGATCCCCTTCTGCGGCCACCCGATCGACTAGATCTGGTGATCTAGTGATAAAATTCGGTGCCTGTGGTTATTTTCATCTAGATTTTAAGGCACCATTGAATATTAGTGTGGATTGCATGTTTTTTACTAAATCTTTGTCACCAACTGGTTCTATTCGGTGAAATGGAGTTCTTTGCGAACTAATGTTTTTGTCCTTCCTGGATCCGTTACTTTGGAGTATTTCTATACTACTGTTAATTGTTATGGATGAATCCTTAGAGAATGGCAGATCTGAGTTTGGGAGCCTTCTACAGTCCCTCTGGGACTCTATTTTCCATGTCGTCGGCGAGCTTGCTTCCGCCGGTGGGATCCCAGCGAGGGACTTTGTGCACCTTGTGCGGAGTAGGGCTGGAGGACCATCTCGCTGACGTCTCGAGTTCTGTTTGGGGGGTACTCTCGGTATTTTCCCCCGATTATTTCGAAAGTTTTCAATCTGAACTGTGGGGATAAGGGAAAGTTGGAAGGTTATAGTAAAGATGACATTATTGCGCTCTGTTGCGCGTCCTCTCATGTCACTCATTACGCGCACTCACTGCATTTTTTTAATGTTAATTTTTTTTTGAAATATGAAACATTATACATTCGCGTGGGGAAAATATCTGAGTCAGAGATTTCCTCCGACAGTGGAGAGGTGAAAAGCAATCCTTTTCTGACATGCCTTGACATTGGACCTTTCGAGATTTGCTCTCCTACCATCCCTTGGTTATCCTGGTTACTTTTGTGTTGCTGATTTATTACTGTCTACATTCCATCTTAAATTGATCTATTTTATTCTGGTTGGACATTGTTATTTCAAATCATTCTCAGGTTGATTTGGATTGAAAGGAATAATAGGTTTTTCAAATCATTCTCTGGTTGATTTGGAAGGATTACCATTTCATTACCAATAATATTTCTGAATTTTCCATTGTTGGGTAGCCTCTTTGGCTACAGGTTTCGGGAAGAGTGAGAACCTTATGGCAATATCTGCATTCCAACAGAGCAGAGAGGGGAAGCAAGCTTCAGCCCCTCAAAGTGAGATGGACTTGGGTACAGCTCCACCAGGCCATGATTAACCCTTCGTTAATTGATTTTGTTTCTCACTGGCATCTCATGAGCTGTGTTCTGTGGTCTTTGCGTTATTCACCATAAAACTTACATTTTCATACTTTTGGCTGTTGGTCACCTGCTGAGTGACGGAGTACCATTTTTGTAAGGTTTGTAATATTTGTTGGACATTTTACTTTGCACTACTGAGGTTGTAAACATTTTAAAGTAATAAAAAGAAATACTAACTACCGATTACAAAAAAAAAACATCTGTCATCTGGATCTAGTGCTCATTCTACAGCTGAATAAGCACATGGTAATGAAAAGGATGAATTCTTGGAATACAATAGACCCTTGGTAAAGTCTTTTCCCAGATATTTAAGAACTCCCTTTTGACAACCAAATAAGTTCATTAGGAGGACTTTATAGCAATTGACAAAGTTTAATAACACCATAAGCTATATTAGGATTGTCATAAATTTCCTAATACAACAACACATTGAATCTAGGATAAAGACAATAAAAAAGGATTGGTTTATAGTGTTTGACATGATGAATAAACATATTAGTGAGTTTGAAAATTTTACATGGGATTATGATAAAGTATGTGTAACTACGGCTTCTGATGCTTGAGAGTCATATTTACAGATATTAACTATTTTATTAAAGAAAGTATATATTCATTTCATACATTCAATTTTTTTTCTACTTATTTTTTTGAATATTTTTTATATCTCGTAAGCCCATAATAAAGCATTTGTGTGGAAAAATAAATCATTTCTACATTAATAAGTGTAGACACCCCAAATTTCCAATTTTGCAGGATAAGGATGTGGTGGCGGAACTCTAATTATAGTAAGGCCCTTTTAATTCATGGAAACCCAATTGGGTCCATGAAGGCCCACTTAGGCCCTATTTGAGCCCACTTGGGCACACAAGACCTATTTAGGCCCATTTAACCTATTTGGGCCCATTTAATGCACTTGGGCCCATTGAAGCCCACTTGGGCCCACAAGGCCCACATAGGCCCATGGAGGCCCATTTAACCTATTTGGGCCCATTTAATGCATTTGGGCCCATTGAAGCCCACTTGGGCCCATGGG
>JAMKQA010034543.1:0-15055 GCA_024699735.1 Posidonia australis | reverse complement strand
ATAGGTGTCTATTTATAGGGATCTTTCAAGGGTAACTCCTAGGAATGCAAGGGGCCTCGTAGACGAAAAGCCTGGAAGATTCCATGGCATATTCATTGTTGGAGGTAACAACCATGGGAGGTGGAAAGCCAGCAGCCAGCAGCCTGAGAACTGGCTGGGCGCCAGGTATGTGCGCCTGCTATGTGCGCCACCTAAGTGAGCTAGGTAAGTGAGCTAGGTAAGTGTGCTGGCTAAGTGTGCTAGGCAAGTGTGCTAGGTAAGTGTGCTAGCTAGGTGCTCTCCCCTACTTGTCTGGTTTTCTAATTGGGCTTAGGGCTTATTGCAAGCTTAGGGTTGATCTGGCTAATGGGATTCAAGGGTTAGCCACATCTAAAGCATCATCTGGAAAATTATCAATGAGTCACCTCAAAATCGGGGTGTCTACACAGAGTATGAGCCTTTACAGATGTAGCTCCCAGCTGAAGACATTCTGTTCGCCATGGGAGAAGCAAATTTTGATGAGCCAGGTGACAAGTCACGGTGGCACCTGTACTTCGATGGAGCTGTCAACAAGAGGGGTAGAGGAATCAACGTGGTATTGTCAATGCCACAAGGGCAGATGACGCCCTACTCCAGAAAGCTCAATTTTGAGTGCACCAATAACGAGGCCGAGTACGAGGCATGCATCATAGGACTGCAAATGGCATTAGAGCATGGTGCACGAAAGTTACAGGTGCATGGGGATGCCATGCTAGTCATATCCCCAATTAGTGGCGAATGGAAAACCAAAGATCCAAAGCTGGTGCCATATCATGAATATCTCTTACAGCTCGTCAAGGAGTTCAAGGAAGTACATTTCTCCTTCATGAGTAGAGCCAAAAACGCCTACGCAGATGCGTTGGCAACCCTTGCCTCCTGGCTCTCAATCCCTAAGGAGCGCACGATAAACGTATTAGTCACTCGAGCAGAACAACCCATCCATTGCATGAGCATAGAAGAAGCCGACCCACCACCAGAGCTCCCTTGGTATCACGACATCAAGGCCTTCCTAGAATCAGGCAACCTCCCCACTGGCACATCACTAGCAGATAAGAAGACCATGGCGCGCCTAGCGTCAAGATACGTGTTAGGTAGTGGACATCTATACAGAAGGTCATATAACCAGATGCTTTTGCGATGTGTCGACAAGAAAGACACAGACACCTTGATGCTTCAAGTCCACGTTGGGACATGTGGCCTCCACATGAACGGAATACTGCTAGCCAAGAAGATCATGCTGCAGGGCCACTTCTGGTCAACTATGGAGGCAGATTGTTGTCACTTCGTGCGCAAATGTCACAACTGTCAGATTCGTAGGAACTTCATACATGCTCCCCCTCAGCAACTGCACATCATGTCCTCACCATGGCCTTTCTCCAATTGGGGAATAGACATCATCGGCGCCATCCATCTGGCCTCATCCAATGGTCACAGCTATATCCTGGTGGCCATAGATTACTTTACTAAATGGGTAGAAGTGGCCTCTTTCAAGTCCGTCACAGCGGTGGCCACAAAAAAGTTCATCAAGAACAATATCATAGCCCAGTACAGGGTGCCACACTCCATTATCTCGGACAATGGCAAGAACTTTGTTGCCCAGAGATTAGAGGACTATCTGCAGAGTCTCAAGATCAAACATCACAGATCTTCCCCGTATCACCCACAGATGAACGGTGCCGTGGAGTCGGCCAATAAGAACTTAATCAAGATCCTGAAGAAGAGCGCCGAGACACATAAGGATTGGCATGAAAAACTCCCATATGCGCTATGGGCCTACAAAACTTCTGTCCGAACTTCTACAAGAGCGACACCTTACTCATTGGTGTACGGCATGGAGTCGGTCCTGCCAGTCGAGGTGGAGATCCCATCACTCAGAATCTTGAGGGAGGCTGAGCTAGAAGAAGCCGAATGGGTCGAGGACTGATACATCCAGTTGAATCTGATCGACGAGCGTAGACTACAGGCTATGTACAATGCTCACTGTTACCAAGCGAGAATGGCCAGGTCGTATCTGAAAAGGTCCGACCTAGGAACTTCGCACCTGGTGATCTAGTTCTGCGGGCCATACTTCTTTCAGATGGTCGAGGTAAATTCCGACCTAACTGGCATGGTCCTTACATTATCAAACATGTCTACTCGAGAGGCACCATCATGCTTCTTGCAAATAACATCTTCTAGACATTTGCCACACATTTTGACACATTTTAGGCCATGCATCACTCCCATGCTAGCATTTATCATATATGGCCCAAGAAATGACCAAATTGCCCCTATGCCTCAAATTCATGAGCATGCATCTCAATCTTTGCACTCAGTCTGGCATAGTCCATGCCTAAGTCATTCTTTAGAGTTTTTGCATATTTAGGCACTTATCCATGCATTTCATATCCTTTCTCTTCACATTTGTATCCCTATTTAGCGAGCTGGCATCTCAAGCCTTTCTTTCGTGGATTTCGTTCTCCACTTTATCTTCAGAATCCCTTATCCAATGTCCAATTTGATTTACTTTAACCCTACATTTCAGATTTTTGATTTGATTTGGATTTCATCGCCCGTGGGCGTACACTAATAGGCCTGAGGGCCGACATTGTCCCCACTACAGATTATTTTCCCCTTTTTGATTTTCATGACTTTCTCCATGATTTCGATTCACTCTGTCTTCAGAGTTCCTTATCAGATATCTGATTTGATTGACTTTATTCCTACATTTCAGATTTTTGATTTGATTTGGGTTTCATCGCCCAAAGGTGTACATTAACTGGCCTGAAGGCCGACATTTGTCCCTACCACGGATTATTTTCTCCTTTTATTTTTTCATGACTTTTTCATGATTCCAAGGACTCGGGTTGACTTGGCTTGTCATCTTTTTGATATCATTATGTTTTTCAGAAGCATTCTTTAACAAAACCTTGTCATTTCATGTGATTTTTTGCGATTTTGTCAATTCATGTGGATTTCTTCGCAGTTTTCTCACACTGTCTTGCACATCCATCCAGTCTTGTCATGGCATACATATTAGTATGATTAGAGCATGATTTAGGTTTAGCAGACATCCATCTAGCCATTATCAAGCAATTAGACTAGAAAGGCAGAGTTTCTCGGGCGTATGAGGGTGCCTAACACCTTCCTCGTGCGTAATAGGAATCCTTACCCATCATCTGGTTAGCAGACATCCAACCTTCACATCTGCACTTTAGGCATTCATCTTTTTGTGGTTTTCCTCGCCTTTCTCTTAAAAGACTAGGTGGCGACTCCTCTTTTCTTTTTCATTTATCTTTCCTTGCGCCTTCGCCATCTTGGCATGGCTGTGATCTCCTTCCCTCTGGCGCGGCTCCGTGCCGGGACCTCCTCGGGTCGGCATGGTCACAACATGGATCTGCATGTGCTCTTGGATTTCCTGGACCATCAAGCCCCTCCACCTTATCCCAATCTCCATCCAATCCCAACTTGATTTAATCTAAACCACCCACCATAATCACCATTCAAATCCAATGACTTACACACCCTTCTTCCCTCTATAAAACACCTCTCCCACATCCAAACTCCTCCTTTTGGATCCCTAGGCATCCAACCTTGAGCTCCAGCCATCCTTAAGCACAACCACCAATTTTGGCCACCTCCACACCACTTTTTGGCTATCATACGTCTACCATTTCATAGCTACATTTTCCTCTTAGCCTTGTGACTTCCACACTACGCCAGAGCATACATTACCCTTCCAACAGAGCCTCCCCTCTAGCTGAAGCCTCCCACTTGTCCACTGGCCATCCGCCCATCCAGCCACCTTCCATCACCGGTCGGAAGTGCCACCATTCCTCCATTACATCCAAGCCACCCATACATGTCACGAACCCCTACATCTTACCACTGAGCTCTCCACCAACATCACCACATCCCTCTAGACTTGCCTCCGTAGTCGTCGAGTGCCAACCACCGAAGAAAACACCGCCACGAGCCGTCGTCGGAAGGGACAACCCACATAGCTCCCCAAGTTCATCTCCTCCTTTACTGTGTGTTATCAGTTTCCTTTACGTTTCCCTGCATCCTCACATCGTTTTATATGTTTTCTCAACATTCATCATGTCGTTAGCACATGCAGTCATGCATCGCTAGTGATGGTTCTAGAGAGTTCAAAATGGTCGATGACCTGTGAACTACTTCTTCCCCTATCTAGGCACATCCTTGCCTTCTCTTGACCTCCCTTACTCACCCAGGATGGTCACTCGATGCTCCTTGCCGCCTACATGGCTCGCCGAGCTCGTGGCTACCGGTGTGACTTGTTGAGGACAGGGAATAGTTTGTATCTCATCCATTCGCATGCATTCAGCATCCTTGCACTCCTTATTACCCCCTTGAACCACCACAAGCATTGGGAATAGACATGGAAATCGGGTCGGGCCGGCCCGGGCCCGGGAAAAGATTACGTGGGTCGGGCCGGGCCAGGCCAGTCGTGGGCCGTGCCGGGCCTATTGGGCAGGCCCGCCAAGGCCCGCGGGGTAGGCCTAGTTTGGCCCACGAATAACCCAAGGCCGGGTCGGGCCAGGCCGGCCCGTCAACAGTAAAATTTTTTTAAAAAAAAACATGGTTTGTTGCAGTAGGCCGGATGGCCTGGCTCGGCCTGTTGGCCCGTAAACCCGGCCCACGACCGGGCCACGGGCCGTGCTGGGCCCATGGTTTGTTGCAGCAGGCCCGGCCCGACCCGGACCAGCCGACGGACCGGCCCGGCCTGAATTCCATCTCTAATTGGGAAGCCTTGCCGAGCCCGTGGGTTGGAGAACTCAGGCGAGCTCGCTAGTGAAACCCATTTGATAGCAAGATAGGTGGGTGGAAGTCTCTGGCCAGTTGCTACCTTGCCTGAGCATCCAAGCACGTCCCTTTGCATTCCTTCATGCCTCCCATGCATCATACGGCGTTCATGCATCATTGCATTTAGGATAGGAGCAATGACAAGCCCGCTGCCCTATTCTGTCTCCGACAGTCGCATGCCGAATGCGCAGGAGAAATGCACGGATGGCCTGTGTAGGTTGCCCAATTCAAAACAGGCAGCTGGTTGAGCCCCCTTGCATCTTTTCTTCTTGTTTCCTCTCTGATCATATATTTATTTTTGAGTTTTCCTCCTATATCTATGTTTTCTCACTTGGCATTTCATATTTCATCATATAGTTATCCTCTCATATCGTTTATCTTGGCATCATTTATCCACCATGACATTCACACTTGCATTTAGGGCAATGACAATTACCATGTCGGATCCTTTTAACCAACGGTCCAGGGTTCACATAGCGTTGCTTTGCCTACCTAGGTCATATCATTTCCGCCCCTTGCATTTTATTTGCATCAACATAGCATATGGCATACATTCATTTTAGACTTAGCATGCATACATGATCATTTGCACTAGCGACACACAAATAAGCGAAAAGCCAAGAAAGATTGATTTCTTAGGCGTGAGGGGGTGCTAACACATTCCTCATACGTAACAGGAGTCCTTATCCTTTCTCTGGCTCGCAATGACCAATGTGTTGCATCTACTAGGCATGGAGCATGCACACATTCATTTAGTATCAATTTGCTTTCATTTGCATCTTTCCTCGCATTTCATATGCATCCGGTTTTCCTTGTCTTTCTGATATTAAAAAGATTAGGTGATAACTCCATTTTGTCCTTATCTATTTTCTTTATTCTCCTTTGGTGTTTTTGAGTTGATGTGTCTTTCCTCAGATTCACCATCTTCGTCATGACCTTATCAGGATTCTTTGTGTGCATCTACATACGAGGAATCAGATAGTTCCATCAACATGGTCACCATAATCGCCTTTTCTTGCATTCGATTTTTCTTGTCTTTCAATCTCAAATAGACTAGGTAGTGACTCTCTTTTTTTCCTTATCCTTTCGCTTTTCCTTCGGTGTTTAAGAGCTGAGCGTCCTTCCTCGGATTCATCATCTTCGTCGTGACCTTATCGATTTGTGAGTTTGACTTTTACACCAACTCGCAAGTTAGTTTCGCCGACATGGTCACAAGAACTAACGAATCCCATGGAGATGCAAGATACTCCAACTTTTTTTTTTCACTTTGTGCTTGCATGGCTTGTTCTTTCATCCACCTTGCCTCACATTTACTTGCTTGTTGCTTTTATTTACATTTACCTATCATTAGTTGCTTGCTTCTACATGTCTTTTGCTTGCTGAGTATTTTTTTTACATAGTTGCGATGACACTATACTCGCGCGTGCCATGCTGCCTGCCTTTTAATGTGATGAATGTTCTCTTTTCACCATCATGTTAACACGACACTTGTACATGCCGTGAACATGCTTTTTGCCTATTATATGCTTGCTTGCGTGCCATACTTTGGTGTTTTCTTCCCCTTTTGTACTTACCATCCTACGAAAAGTAAAGATGTGTTTATTTCCCCTTACTAGCTTAATCTAAAATCAACACAATAAAAGCAATGTTTAGGTAGAATTAGAGACTTCAACACACTCTCTCCCCTATCTGGCTTAATAAAACTTGCAAGTAAAAGACATAAAGCATCTTGCATGAATGAGCATTTTAGAAGCATGCATCTTCTCCTCTCCTATGTCCACCCATAGTTCAAGAAGGGCAATCCTGGCCTTTCGTTCTATTGCTATTGGCATAGGATGAGGTGTCGGTCTGTCCCCTTTGTCTGAAGTCGTGTTGGTGTTGGTAGAGGGTACAACTTAAGAGTCCAGGCTCCTAACACACCACCCATACTCTGCCTGCACTTTGGCCAAGATTTAGAATGGGAACCTTTCTTTCTAGCTTGTGTCAAATCCCAAGCCCATGATAGAGTTTCGAGTGGACGACCCACTCGGGACATGTATTGTGAGAGAGCGCATAATAGGACATTCATTTGCATCGTATGCCATTCATGCCACCCTAATTACTTACATTGTGTCTATGTCACAGGTTACGACACTTGTTGTTGCCTTACTTGTTCACAAGTAGCTTGGTGTGAGGTCCTTGGCCAGGAACTTGAGCATCTCTATCATAGCTAGCCTCCTACGCTCTCTCTTTCTGTCCTAGAGCTACTATCACCTCTGTCATAGCTTATCTTAGAGCTTGTGCCTATTTTTTTGTTGTGGCCTTGTCTGTGCTCGCTTGTAGTTTGCCATGTCTCAGCAAACTAGCAAGTCTCATCCTGCTTCTTTGGAGGATGTTCCGGTCTTAGTCCCTCCATCTCTACCTGTCACTTTTGTTGCTCCTTCCTCCTCCCATGCACATCATTCTCAAGTACATGGGGATTTTGTGCCTCATATTTTAGGACAATGGCATACACTAATCGATCTAGAACCTGTCATCGAGACTCCTTCGGTGACCATCGCTCCAGCTCCAGAGGTGCCACTTATTGTTCCTTCCCAGGGCCTTCCCGCTTTAGGAATCCAGTTTGCTGTAGTCTCTCCTATAGTCTCTCTCTCTATTGTTCTTTTTGGTCTTGCACCCCCTCTCACATCCGTGCCCTTGTCGTCCGACTTGCCTATCGACGGGTCCCCTGCCATGTAGACGCAACATCTATTGCCTCTTGCATAGAAGCTATAGACCATGGCTCTTGCCCTTGATCCTATGTCTAGTCCCTTTCTTCCAACCCCTAAGGTTTTGGTGTGCCCCATCTTAGCTCCACAACCTCATTTCACTGCACTTTCACCCTCACCATTGCCTCAACTCCTCATAGCTCTAGCGATGTGGGCATCTTCCTTGTCTCTTGCATTTACACAACACTCTGCATAGCATGCATTTCTACTACTTGGTGGCAAACCTTTCGGTTCCGTAGGAGCACAACATCCCTTGAGCTCATTGCTTGGTGCCATGTCGATGCAACAACTACTGCTCCCACACTCTGCACCACACACAACATAGCACACAATCAATCCATCTTTGCATTAGATACAGTTCCCTACGTCCATCGCACCATTACATACTGCACCCTTACATGAGACATCCATCACACCACTACACATTGCACCCTTGCATGAGTATGCTGGTCCTCATACTTCGACACCAGGAAGCATGAAGATGGATCTGGAGGAGCACTCAGGTGTGACCCATATAGCATATCTGGGACCTGCCTTAGCTACAATATTGCCAACTGTAGTGACCCAAGACACCCTCCTTGCTATGATCGTGTAGACACCCCATATACTTGCAATGGGACCTTAAACCCTAAAACTAACCAAAATCAAATTCAAAATCCTAAACTTAACTCAAAACTTAATCCAAAACCCCAGAATTGTTTCAAAACTTCAAAATTAATTCAAAGCCTAATTCAAAACCCTAAATTCAACTCAAAACCCTAGATCAAACCCTAAACCTTAAATCAAATCCTAAACCTAATCCAAACCTTAAACCCTAAATCAAACCCTAAGCCAAACCTTAAACTCTAGATCAAACCCTAAACCTAATTTAAAAACCCTAACTTAAACCTTAAATCAAACCCTAAAACCTAAATCAAAACTTAAACCCTAAATCAAGTCCTAAACCCTAAGTCAAACCCTAAACCCTAATTTCAAACCCTAAAACTAAATCAAAACCTAAACGCTAAATCAAGCCCTAAACCCTAAGTCAAATCCTAAACCCTAATTTCAAACCCTAATAACCTAACCACTTCCCACTCCACCATAACAACCTATAACAACCTAAACAAACCCTAACCACTTCCCACTCTATCATAACAACCTATAACAACTTGTAACCACCAAAACAAATCTAACTACTTCCTACCTTCTTCATAACAACCTATAACAACTTGTAACAACTTCCAACAACCTCTAACTAACCATAACCAACTACTCTAACAATCCTAGCCATTTGCAAGCCTATAAATACCCTCTCATTTGCAAGAGAAAAAGGGAAAAGAAAAAGGAGAGAAAAACTTGGAAAAATCAAAAGGAGAGCCACCAAGGTATTTTCTCTCAACCAAAGAAACCAAAGAGGTCCAAGATCAGAGAGGAAGCTCAGAGAGGAAGCTCAGAGTGGAGGAAAATCAGGCCATCTCCGGCGAGCTTTGGCAACCTTCGATGAGCTCTGGCGGCCAACTCCACTGCTAGCCCAGTTCGTCGGAGTCGTGCACACCGTCGCTGGAGAAGAAAGGTTGCAGAGAACGCGATCCGGTGCTCCATGCTCCGCAGCGATCCGCTGACCCTCGGGAAACATTCTCCAGCACTCTTCCAGCACTCCGGAGCAACCAAGGCCCTGAATCGAGCCCTGAGTCGCCTCCACCACAGCCGTCGTCGGAGCACCGTTATGATTCAACCAGGAGGTGGAGGAGCGGGGCGTTTCGAGCCTTTGGATGGAGAAAAAGGTTCCTCTCCATGTCCTCAAGCCTCCTAGAGCCCTAAGTCGCCGTTCTAGTGCCTCTAGAGTCCTCTTCTTCCACGGTGCCGTCGCCAGAACTACGTCGACGGCGAGGGAGATGGGGAAAGGTTTCCAGTCGTCGAGCTCTGAATCCAAACTGTCAGTTCTTTCCCCCTTCCTCTCTTCTTGCTTCCCGTTGGACCTGATGCATGATCAAGCATCAGGATGCCCTGAAGGGCATCCCAGGCAGTCGTCGACAGCGGAGTTCCGTCGTCGGCTGCCGTCGTTTCTTTTTATTTAAGAAAAATAAAAAAATAGTTTTTTTAAAAAAAACTTCTATTCTTATCTTTTTCTTACACATAGGTCCTTATTTCTTGCATTTAGGTCCTTACATGTAATTTTAAAACCATTTTAATAATATTTGTTTTGAAATATTGCAGTGTGACTCCTGTACATTCTTGTTAATGTTTTCCAGGCTTTAAAGTTTGATATAAACCCTTAGAGTTATTTTTTATACATTTTAAGTCTAGTATTTCGCAAAAAAAACCCTGAGCTTCATTAAAATAGTTTTGAATGCATGTTTTTCTGTCAAAATTGCAAATTAAACCCAAGATATTCAAATATTTACTCAAATGTGTTCAAAAATTTCATTTAAAACCCTGAACTTCATTAATTTCACATTGAATGCATATTTTCTAGAGAGAAATTGCACAATAGTCCCTAAAACTTCAAGTTTTCAAACTTAAGACCATTTTCTTGCACATTTAACCTTGAATTTCTTCAGAATTGTATTAAATACATGTTTTACTGACAAAATTATATGTTGAACCCTAGGAATCTTGAATTTGACCAAAAATGCACAGTTTTGCACATTTGACCCCAAATTTCTTCAAAATTACACAAAATGTGTTTTCCTTTGCATTTTTGGTGATTTAGCCACAGAATTTCAGTTTTTACTCAGAATATGTGAATTTTGCACAAAAGCCCCTAGAATTTACATTTTTCACTCACATTTGCATTTTGTACATTTTGTTCCCCTTTTCCTGCATATTTTTTCATGCCTTCTTCCTTGCGTCGTGCACGCATTTATAACTCATTTCAAACTTAGTTTTTCCTATCGTTTCCTGGATTACTTCTGACTTTTGCGATTTTGATTTGATTTGGTTTTCCATTGCCCGAGGGCGTACATTAGTAGGCTTCATAATGCCAACATTAACCTGATTGAGGATTATTTTCTTCAACTTGATTTTCTCGGATATCTTCAAGTTTTCGCTGATTTACGTGACACTTTCTGAGTATTCCAGATTTTCACGATTTTCCTCATCACCCACGGGCGTACAGTAAAGTGGCATTTTCAATGTCTACATTGTCCCTCGGATTATCATTTTCTTCCTTTTTTTTATTCATTTCTTTGATTTGGCATGTTTTCACAGTCATCTTAAGCATGTGCATTTAGAGTAGACAAGCATACACACAATGGACCATTAGCAAGCAGGAAACTTAGAAAGACCGATTTCTTCGGTGCATGGGGGTGCCTAACCCCTTCCCCATGCGTAACAAGAATCCTTATCCTTTCTCTGGCCTGCATTGATTTGTGCACGACATATATTAGGTACGGAGCATGCATATGTTTTCTTCACCTTGGTTTCTTTTGGATTTTTCCTTTGTGTTTGGTTTTCCTCATCTTTCCATTAAAAGACAAGGTGGCGACTCCTTTTCGTTATCCTTTTCTTCTCTTTTCTTGGTGTTTTTGAGCCCAGTCTTCTGCTCCGGATTCACCATCTTCGTCGTGACCGTATCGGGAATCCTCATGTGCTTCCACGCACCTAGGAGAGCCGTGTAGGGTTCCACCGACATGGTCACAGGAACTGGTGACTCCGCTTGGGATAACCAGATTCTGGCTTTCGTTTTGGATTTCTTGCTTGTCTTTGGTCTATATACTTCATGTCTATTTGCGTGTTCTACTTGTTTGCACATACTTGACTGTAAAGGCCTTTTTGTGTCTTTTTACACACATGCACATGACCTAATTCATGTTTTTTTTGATACTTGCTTTTCTTCACTACTTGTGAGTACTACATTAGCACATGCCATATTCATGTCTTTTGCTTGATTGATTGGCTGTTTGGATGCCATAGTTGTGTGTTTGCTTCCCCTTTTTTGTATTTGCCATGGCTAGGAGAGTAGAGACATGTTTGCCTCCTTTCCTGGTTAAAATAAAACACACAAACTCAGATAAACAAATAATAAGGCATAACTAGAGACAAATGCTCACAATTCCCCCTAGTTTAATAAAACGCAAGTAAAAGACACAAACGCATATGTGCATGAATGATCATTTTAGAAAGCATGCATCTTCTCCTCTGAGTCCACCCCCAGTTTGCGAAGGACAATTTTGGTAGCCCGTTCTATAGCTTTGGCGTAGGGCGTGTTGCTAGTTTGTCTCCCTTGTCTGGGGTCGTGTCAGTGCTAGTAGAGGGCATAGCTCCATGCTACTGCAGGAGACGAGGCCACCAACGCACCACCAGTTCACTACCTACGCTTCGGTCGGGATTTAGAACGGGAACCTTACTTTTCTAACCAGAGTCAAAACCTAAAACCTATGAGCGCGTCCCGTGTGGTCAACCCTATATGGGACATGCACGGTGAGAGAGCGCACTTTAGAACATTCATCCGCATTGTGTGTCATTGCATACCACTTTAATAATTCACATTTGTTTGTGCGTCGTTGTTCAGGTTCTGATACTGTCTCTCTTGCCTGTTTTCTTAGGAAGCTTGTTGTGAGGTCCTCAGCTAGGAGCTCAGGTGTCTCTGTTGCAAGCAGCCTCTCGTGGTTGTTTTCTCTTTCCTTTTTTGAGCTATTGATCACTTTTTGACTATAGCTCGTCTTAGAGCTCGTGCGTTTGTCTTTTTCCGTAGCTCCTTTTATTTCACTTGCGGCTAGCCATGGCCCCGCAGACCCACAAGCCTCTGGTTATTGTTTTGAAGAAGGCCCCGCATTTAGAGTCACCTTCTCTCACTTTGAGTGCTTCTTCTTCCCATTATGTGTCCTGATTTGGGAATCATAGAGGATCCCTATCTCCTCTTCTGGGATAGTGGCAGACACAAGCCGATCTAGGGCC
The DNA here is from genome assembly GCA_024699735.1 of Posidonia australis. Taxonomy (NCBI): domain Eukaryota; kingdom Viridiplantae; phylum Streptophyta; class Magnoliopsida; order Alismatales; family Posidoniaceae; genus Posidonia; species Posidonia australis. The sequence goes on along the minus strand of JAMKQA010034543.1, from coordinate 2,603 downwards.
CACCACTGATTCAACTGCGGTGACTACCACACATGTCCTAGAAGTTTTGCCAGCTGCACCCTATCTCTTGGGCCCTCTTATTTTAGGAGTTCAACCAGCTGCGGTTGAATCTGTTTTAGGGACTATTCTTGTTCCACTCTCACCTCCTGACCTATCCTTTGATGGGTCTTCAACTATACAAGCTCAGAGCCTAAGAACTTTGGCCAGGAGGTCTGAGCACAATCCTCTTGGTCCTGTTGAGAGTCCTCCTCTTTCGGCCTCTAAGGTTCCAGTGCAGACCACTATAGCATTGTAGGCTTACCCCACTACACTATCTCCCATACCATCGTCCCAGCGTCACACTACTTCGACGATGGGGGCGTTATCTCTGCCTCCTGTACCACAACTACATTGGTCACAGCATGCATCACAGTCATCAAAGAATTAACCCATTAGTTGTGCGAGAGTACGACATTTCTCGAGTCCGTCGCCTGGAGTTGTACTGGTGCCACAATTGTTGCTCTCGCGCTCAACACCACACACAACACAACATACTTAGAACCCACCTCAACATCAGGATCAGGTCCCAACACGTAAGTCATCACTGCACACTAGGCGCACACCTTCCACTGTCAAGCCGGTGCATCTCATCACATCGGCTCAGCAAGGACAACAACCTAAGAAGAAACAAGGCCATTGTGTTAGTGACTACACTCCACTGGGTGAGTCGCTAAACGCTGTTTTTCCTCGGGTTGTGTCGCTTCTGAGACTCCCGGATCCACGTCCCCCACCAACTCCACTCCCTCGGTGGTACGACACGAACGTATACTGTGATTATTATCGAGCCTCGGGACACTCGACAGATAATTGCCACACTCTGCAGGATGTCGTTCAGACTTTGATTGACAGTGGGACCTTTGTTGTTGGCATAGCATCCACATCCATGTCTTTATCCTCACCAGCATCTAGGTCAGCACGCATTACACATCCACACACCACTATTGAACCGACGTGTCTCGTTGCGTCAGTACAACATGGGCAGCAACAACGGCAAAGGCAGCCTCGTCATAAGGAAGGTGACTTCACCCCACTCAGGGATTCTTTGAGCGACATCTTTCCTAAAGTTGCACCATTATTGCTGCTATCGGAGGTTCGTCCACCACTAAGCCCACTTACATGGTGGTACGAGAAGAATTTGTTCTGCCAGTTCCATCAAACCCATGGACATTCGATGAACAAGTGTTTTACTCTCCGGAATGTTGTCCAAGATTTGATTGACAATGGAGACATTGTCATCAACTTACAGGAGGCAGCACACTCATACACCTGCATCCACACTTACACACACACGTGCACACCTTAGAATAGCCGACCTTACCTTGTCTGAGCCAGCAAGCTCCGAGGATGCTTGAACTTCAAGGGTTTGTCCTTTATCTCCCAACTCTTTCTTGGGGAATCCACCGGGCCTCATTTGCCTAGTTTGTCTTGTCTCAGTTTCTGTCTGGTAGCATACGCATATGCCACTCTTGTTCTTGTTCCTCATTAGCCTAGTTTGTCCTCTTGTCTTTTCTTAGTTCTATCCGGTGACACTCACGTGTGCCACTCTTATTCTTGTTACTCTACAGGGGTCTAACCTAAAGTTTGTCAGTTTTCCATGCACCGATTTGACCCAGCACGTGTGTAGACACCCCGATTTTGAGGTGGCTCATAGATAAACTTTCCAGATGTTGCTTTGGATGTGCCAAACTCAATCCCATCAGCTATACCAACCACAAACCTATAGCAGGTCCGCAACCCAATTAGAAATTCAGACAGGTAGGGGAGAGCACCAAGTTAGAGTACCAATGTTGAGCACTAAGCAGGAGCACATAAGTGGCGCACCTGGTTGGAGTACCAAGTTGGCGCACCTACCTGGTGCACCATGCTGGCGCACCAGCCACTTCTCACGCTGCTGGCTACTGGCTTTCCACCTCCCATGTCTATAACCTTCAGCAGCGAATATGCCATGCAATCTACTCCAAGCTCTTCATTTACGAGGCTGCCTGCATTCCATGGGAGTTACCTTTGCAAAATCCTATATAAGGACCCGCATGGGCAGCCATTTGAAGATCTAGAGCAAGCTATCTACTGATTCCATCAACCCAATCTCGTCTTCTTGAGCATTCCCTTGCATTCTAAAGCATCTCCAGCCTTTCCAAAGCAATAAGGATCATATTATCTTGGGTTTTTCTAAGAAGGAACACCTTGGACAAGGTAGGCTCCTCTCCTTTCTTTTATTTTTAAACTCAGTTCTTGCATTGAATAAAACATGCCATGAACTTCATATATAATCTGATTTTTCCTTTTGTTTACATGAGAATTTCATGATGAGATAACTGCTCCATGTATAAGATACCCAACATGATAAAATCTGTATGTGAAATCTGCATTCCAACACTTATGTGAATTTTTCTTTCTTCTCTGTTTCTTTACGCAAAGAACCAAGATTCATGCACATACATGCTAGGGAATAAGTAGCAAATATATCCTTTATGTATTCATCATTTTGCATATGGCTGTTAAGTTCATTCACTCATTTCCTATCTTTTAGAATCCCATGCAAGTATTTCAGCCCATAACCCATG
>JAMKQA010034542.1:0-13167 GCA_024699735.1 Posidonia australis | reverse complement strand
AGAGGTCCCAGGTAGTGTTTTTGTAAAGGTCATGGATTTGGTTTTTGGGGAATGAATCCCAAGTGTAGTTTTATAGAAAGTGATTTCAAGGATTTAAACCAAGTTTTGCATATTAGGAAACAAGTTTTCTCTGGTTTTATTGTGCTTGCATGTAGTTGTGTGTTTTGGGGTTGCGTACTGGGTGACTTAGATGTCACTCACGCGTGCTGTGTGTGTTTCAGGTGCAAACCGTGTGCAGCAGTTTCTGGTGCAGGAATCGGAGTTTCTAGCCGCACATCGAGATCCTAGAGGTGAGCATTGGTTACAGTCTCTTTTTATTCTGTAATTAGTGTAATTAGCCGCACATCCACACTAGCCACCATAGGGTAAGCCTCCTCACAGCGTCCTCCACACACGGTGCTCAGGAAGGAGAGTCATACCTCCACACCCGATGACTCCTGAGCCTCAGTGCTCACAGAAACAACAGGAGTATCATATCTCCCCGTCATGCCATAAGACACCTTAACCCGTGAACCATAACCCTAGTCTTAAGACGATAGTCAAGGAGTCTCATACCTCCAAGACCTGTTGTCCTCAGCCTTAGGTATCTCAGCCACCGACCTCGATTAGGGAGTCGCGCCCAACCACTTGAGAATGTCGTCACATTCCCTAGTCCCGACGACATGGTCCCACATTGTCTTGGCCCACACAAAAAATCAGAAAAACATTTTCCAAAATAGGCCAACTAAAATCATTTTCATATCTTTCAAAATTCTTCGAAAACCCCGGCAAAGTGGCGCATCATGGGTCCCAGGAGACCACCACTGACGGCCAACAATCCCTTTCAATGGGACAAAATACAGCAAATCTAGAAAGTCCTTGGTTTGGTAGATTGATTTGGATCGGTCGATCGAGTCAAGTCAACGGTCAATACTTAGGCTAAAATAGGTATACCGAAACTGGTTTGGTCGATCGAAATCTCCTGATTCGGGCGATCGTCCATAATCGGACGATCGAATTTCGACCCGAAGACCTAAACTGACAGAAAAATGGCATACCGAAATGGTTTGGTATGTCGAATTCTGCGAAGAACAGAAAATGACCCAAACCCTACAGTCCAAAATTGCCCTAACTGGGACCTACGATCGGACCCCCTAAACAAATACCAAAAATCTTACATAAAACGTTAGATGTAGACTTTCGAGTTTACTCCAAATCCCAATAAACAAAACTAAAATTCATTCACCATGCATCAAGATATAAAATCACAAAGGCAGAAGGGTCAAAATGACCTAAAACACACCAACTACTTAAATACCCATAATTCACCATAAATTCTCATAAAATCACAATAAATTCTAGGAATGTAAATTTACTTAGAATTCATGCAATCCTATCAATTTCTACTATTTTCATGCGCTTTATTATATGAGGTGGAAATACGTACCTAAAAACGGCCTTCGGTGATCTCCTGCCGACTCCTATGAATTTCGGTGACCCCGCATGACCACGGCCGCACCACGACCTCAGAGACGTCGCTCCAGAGCTCCTCGGGGCACCACGAGCCACCCAAACGCCTCTGCTTCTCTCTCTCTTTCTCTCGACGCGTTATAGGGGAAAACAAGGGAGGATGGGGGAATAGGAGAAGGGGGTGGAGAAGAAGTGAGGAGAATGGGAAGGAATGGTGGGGAAGAAGGGAAATGTGCCCGAGGAGGAGAAGGAAAGAATAAGAAAGGAGAAGATGGCGACGAGCGGCGGAGGAGTGCACTATAGCTTATAAAGTCTGCGTACGCAATAGCTGGGAGCGTGCTCACTTGCATGTCTCAGCCACCGGCACACCGCACGAGCACATCGGCCACTCCGCCCAACCATTAGCCACAACCAATGGCCCACACTTGGGCCCCACATGGACCCATACCTGGGTCCTACATGTATAGTACTAACCACGCACAAGGACAGGCAAATAGAAGCCGACCCACGAGGTTCATTCCCAAAAGCATAGAATCACACAACGGGCCTCGAAACAATAACACTCGTTCAGGGATAAAATTCATAAAATGTAAAATGTAAATAATTACAAAATGAATTTTATAGGTGTTATATCCTTAACACCCTTAAAAGAAGATTTTGCCATTGAAATCATTAGGCAAAAGGATATAAGTACTGGGCTAGGATGGCTTCCTTACGTTCCCACGTGGCCTCCTTGGCTTCATGATGCCATTACCGCACCAAGACCAGCGGAATCACTTTGCTCCGCAGCTCCTACTCCATGCAGTCCACAATTTTGACGGTATCCTTCAGAAAGGACAGATCTTCCTGGAGCCTTTCTAGCTGAATTGGGATCACATGATAAATGTCAGTCAGGCACTTCCTTAGCATGGAGACATGGTATACGTCGTGCACAGACGACATCGCTGGTGGTAGATCCAACTGATAAGTAACCTCACTGATCCTCTTGGTGATCTAATACGGGCTAATATAACGATGACTCAGCTTGCCATGCTTCTTGAATCTCACGATACCCTTGGTCGGAGAGACATTTAGGAACACATAGTCTCCCACCAGAAACTCCAGCGATCTCCGCCTCCTATCGGCATAGCTTTTCTGTTGACTCTGTGTAGCCAACAGCCTACTCTGGATCAGATCCACCTTGTCCGCATACAACTGCACAAGCTCAGGACCAATCAACTGACGCTCGCCCACTTCGCTTCAGCAAACTGACGATCTGCATGGCCTACCGTACAAAGATTCGTACGGCCCCATCCCGATGCTCGAGTGATAACTATTATTGTAGGCGAATTCAATCAGCAGCAAATGGTCCTCTCAACTCCCTTGTAATTCTAAGGCACATGCTCTGAGCATATCCTCAAGTGTCTAGATAGTTTTCTCCGTCTGACCATCTGACTGAGGATGAAATGCTGTGCTATAGTTTAGGACAGTGCTAAAGGCCACTTATAGAGTTCTCCAGAACCTTGAGGTGAACCTTTAGTCTCTGTTCGACACGATGGGCACTGGAACACCATGCAGCCTTACCACCTTGGATACATTCAACTCCGCCAGGCAGTACATCAAAAGCTTCACCTGAATTGCGAAGAAGTGAGCAGACTTGGTCGATCCATGATCAACCACACGATGTCGTTCTTCCTCTGAGTCTATGGCAAACCAGTCACGAAGTCCATCGAGATGTGCTCCCACTTCCATACAGGAATATCCAACGGCTGCAAGGTCCCTCCAGGTCTCTGGTGCTTCACTGTGTATAATGAGGCTCTCCAAAGCCTCCAAGTTCTCAAACACAGCTTGAACAAACAGATCTAGCTGCTGACAGGCGATAATAAACTCCAACAGCCTAGGGTGACAGACAAATTGGCTACCCAGGCACCAACCTTTCCCCGAGCTTGCCACTTCGGCTTGCAGCTCACTAGATCCTCCAACATGATCCACTCCTTGACAATCAGGCTCGCTATCATGAGCATACGCCGACTCAGGGCATCAGTGACCACATTGGCCTTGTCGAGATGGTAGGACAAGCTGAAATCATTGTCTTTCAAATACTCCATCCAACAGTGTTGCCTCAGGTTGAGGTCCCTCTGTGTGAAGATATACTTCAGGCTCTGGTGATCGGTGATGACCTCAAACTGCACCCAATAGAGATAGTGTCGCTAGTGCTTAAGAGTGAACACTACGGCAGCCATCTCCATATCGTGGGTCGGGTAGTTCTTCTCATGATCCTTCAGCTGGTGCGAAGCATACGTGATAATATTGCCATGCTGCATTAGAATACTCCCCAACCTAATGCCACTAGCATCACTATACATAGTGAAGCCACCACTTCCAGAAGGCAAAATCAACATAAGGGCAGAAACCAAATGAGACTTCAGCTCTGGGAAACTTGCCTCACAATTCTGGTAACAACAAAAAGGAACTCCCTTCCTTGTCGACTCTGTCAAAGGCACGGCTATGGAGGAGAAATCCCTGATAAACTTCCTATAATAGCCCGTCAGACCCAAGAAACTCCAGATATCCACCATAGTCCTGGCTCGCTCTTAATTGCTCATCGCCTCGACCTTGGTAGGATCCACTCTTATGCCTCCTCCGGAAATCAAATGGCCAAGGAACATGACTTCAGTCAGTTAGAACTCACACTTGGAGAATTTGGCGTACAGCTGAAGATGCCTCAGAGTATCCAAAACCTCCCTCAAGTGCGAGGCGTGAGCTCAACATTAGGAGAATAGACTAGCACATCATCAACAAAAATCACAACGAACTAGTCCAAAATAGGGCTGAAAATCCTATTCATCAGATCCATAAACACAGCGGGTGCATTAGTCAAGCGGAAAGGCATGACCGTGAACTCGTAATGCCCGTAACGCGTTCGGAAAGCAGTCTTCTGATTGTTTGAGTCTCGTATCCTCAATTGGTGATACCCTGACCTCAAATCAATCTTCGAGAACACCGATGCAGATTGCAACAGATCGAATAGGTCATCAATGCGGGATAGGGGGTACTTGTTATTCACCGTGATCTAGTTCAGCATCCGATAATTTATACATAGTCGGAGCAAACCATCATTCTTGCGGACGAACAAGACAGGTGCTCCCCACGGAGACACACTCGGCCTAATAAACCCCTTGTCCAGCAACTCCTGCAACTGAGTCTTGAGCTCTCGCAATTTCGCTGGCGCCATGTGATAGGGAGGCTTCGACACTGCACCAGAACTGCGGATCAGATCGATCGAGAACTCTACTTCCCTGTGAGGTGGCATACCTAACAAATCATCAGGGAAAACGTCAAGATATTCACACACCATAGAGATGTTGTGAACACCCAACTTAGAAGAAGTGGAAGTAATTATACTGGCTAGATACTCCACGCAACCCCTAACCAAAGACTTATAAGCCTTCATAGCTGAAATGACAAGCTTAGGCTCATTCTAACACCCACCTTGCACAAAGAAAGACCCATTCTCAGGAGACCCAAAATGGACTCTCCTCTGAGCATAGTCGATCAAAGTAGACTGCTGCGTCAACCAATCTATGCCGAGTATCACATCGTACTCCTGCATGTCCATCACGATCAGGCTAGTGTCATACTCTCTGCCATTCAGCGTCAAGTCGAAAGATCGTAGATACCTCCATGCTAAACTGTGCTCCCCCAGCGGCTTCACCACGTTGAGATGAAAGACCAGTCTAGCTGGTCTCTCTGCCAACTCCACCACATAAGACTCAGAGATAAAGGAGAAAGAACTCCTTGAGCCAAACAACACTTTGGTCATCCGGTCAGCCACAATAAAAGAACCTGATGGCCAAACAAAAAACACCATACATCCATACAATTAGGTAGATGTCCAAATTACAAGGATATTACAACATATCTCAAAGGGTTACAGAACCATCTGTTCATCCTTACCGTCAACAACATCTCCCGAAGACCCAGTGCCTGGAGCTGCAATGGTGAACACCCGTCCCCTAGTCGGTTGCTGCGGTGTGCTTCCTGCCTTCTTAGGCAGTTCTGAACAAGATCTCTGAACGTGTCCCACCTTCCCACAATAATAGCACACCACCGGAGCTGAGGTCCGCCTAGGTTGGGGACAATAGGCAGCGATGTGGCCTACCTAACCACAGTTGAAGTAGTTGTTCCCACTGGGAGCACTGGACCCTGTTTGACTGAAGCCAGTTCCGCTACCTCCAGCAAAACTTCGCCGGCCCGCAAAGGAAACACTAGACCTCGCCTTCTGCTTCTTCTCAGGGCTACCCGAATTGCCAGCACTTGGAGGACCGAAGAAAGAGAACCGAGAGGTAAAAGAAAACTTACCCTTCCCTTTGGGACGACTGTCCAAAAACTTCTGATGCTCCACCTCAAAGTGGTAAGTCATCCCTATCATGTCCTCCATAGCCTAGCACCTGCAGCCCATCACCTTCACCCATAGCCCAGGGTTACAAGCCTTCTAGAAACCTCTACGCGTGCTCCTCCTCAGACTCATAGGCAGGAGCAAAACGTTCCAGTCGAGCGAACTCAGTCTCATACTCGAGCACCGGCATCGTGTCCAGCTCTAGACTCCGGAAATCTCGGTGAAGCTGCTCCTTCACATGAGTGGGAAAATATTTGCCATAGAAGGCTGCCTTGAAATCCTTGCACTGGATACTAACAGTGATTGAGTCCAGGAAGTACAACTGCCTCACAGACTTCCACCACCTATCTGCCTCACCATCAAGCTTGTAGGTCGTCAGTTGCACCCAATGCTCTTCTAGTCACGCCATGCTCTTCAGCATCTTCACCACCTTCTCCAACCAGGCCTCGCTCTCCTCAGCACTGACCTTGCCCTTGAACTACGACGGGCGAAGCTTCGTGAACTGGTTTAGCCACGTGTCCCCCGACGGCTCACTGGCACTACTCTTGCTAAACGCGTGAGAGATCTCGTGTGCCAAACTCCTTAGTTCCGCACGAACCGCCTTCCATCCGTTTACGTCCTCACGGGCTCGGTCTCCTTGACAAGGGCTTTGCCTTTACAACCATTAGGAGGCATCCTACTGGAGAAAGGCAAAGTACCTACACCACAAACAAAACAAAAATCAAAAAACCATGGCGAAAAAATCAGGTGCAGGCTTTACAATGCATGCAAGGCCTATGGAGTCTCTAGACCGGACACCCTAGGTGTAGCGCTAACCTAGTGCAACCTAGTGAACTTAGAGCTTTGATACCAAAAATTGTCACACCCTACATTTTCCTTAATAATTAAAAATTAATTAAATTACAGGAAAATTAAAGTCAAACAGTAAATATCTCACTAGTAGGAACCTGTGTGTGCTGCTAGGAGACTCCAAACTATATGCATTATGCTAACCTTCTGCATGCCTGCACTTGTAAACCAAAAACACAAGGAAAAATGTATGAGTGACAAAAATCACTTAGTATGCACTCCAAGGAAAACCACGGAAAACAAAACCATAATTAATTTTCCTTGTAAATTCATTTCGCAAACCATTTTCTCAAAGCCTCACAAACCAGGCCCACACCGGCCAAAACCTCAATCGAGGCTCTACTAGTCCAAAGCCACAAGCAAAGGCCCTCAATGGCCAAAACCACACATAGTGAGTCGGGAAGCTTGGTGCCAGACAACCTAAATCTAGCTACACGCAGTCTGCTGAGGAGCGACCACAGTGTTATGCACTGCCACGGTGACGGCCACCCTATGTAGGTGTGTTTACTTTCCTGCAATTCTCCCTCTCTAGAGAACCATCAAGAGTCAACCCCTCCCTAGGAAGGCTGTCCTGTCTCTCAAGACACTACCAGTACGGGGCACGTATCCCACCCACACTAGCCATCACACGGTACGCCTCCTCACGACGTCCTCCACACACGGTAGTCAGGAGGGAGTGTCATACCTCCACACCCAACGACACCAGAACCACAATGTTCATAGCGACAGTAGGAGTATCATACCTCTCCGTCATGCCACAAGACACCTCAACCCGTGGACCATAACCCTGGCTTTGAGATGAAAGTCAAGGAGTCTCAAACCTCCAAGACCCGATGCCCTCAGCCTCAGGTATCTTGGCCCCTAACCTCGACCAGGGAGTTGCGCCTGACCACCCGAGATTGTTGTCACATTCCCTAGTCTCGACGATACGATCCCACACTACCTCGGCTCGTACACAAAAAACTAGGAAAATATTTTCCAAAACCGGCCAACTATTTCTTTGAAATCCATTTCCGAAACTATTTTCATATCTTAGAAAATTCTTCTAAAATTCTGGCAAAGTAGCACAACAAAGGTCCTAGGAGACCAACACTGACAGCCCACAATCCCTTTCAATGGGACAAAACACAGCAAATCCAGAAAGCCCTCAGAAAACACATTTTATAAACTCGTTTTGGCCTAGAATCGGCATGCCAAAAAAAAGGTCTGGTATGTTGAAAATCCCTAGTTCGGTGGACCGATCTGGATTGGTCGATCGAATCTGGTCAAATCGGTCGACCGAATCTGGTCAAATCGGTCGACCGAATCTGGTCAACGGTCAAAATCGGTATACCAAAATTGGTTCGATCGACCGAAATCTCTTAATTCGGGCGATCATTCAAATTGGACGATTGAATTTTGACCATAGGACCTAAACTGACAGAAAAACGGCCTACTGAAATGGTTCAGTATGTCGAATTCTGCGAAAAACTGAAAATGGTCTAAACCCTACAGTCCGAAATCGCCCCAACTGGGACCTTCGATCGGAACTCCTAAACAAATATCAAAAATCTTACATAAAACATAAGATGTAGACCCTCAAGTCTACTCCAAATCCCAACAAATAAAACTGAAATCAATTCACCATGCATCAAGATATAAAATCACAAAGGCAAACAGGTCAAAATGACCCAAAACACACCAACCGCCATAAATACCCATAAATTCTCATAAAATCACAATAAATTCTAGGAATGTAAATTTACCTAAATTTCATGCAATCCTATCAATTTCTACCATTTTCATGCTCTCTATTACATATGGTGGAAGTGCGTACCTGAAAATGGCCTCCGGTGATCTCTAGCCGACTCCAGCGAACTCCGACGACCCTACACGACCACGGCCGCACCACGACCTCAGGGATGTCACTCTAGAGCTCCTCAGTCCACCACGAGCCACCCAAACGCCTCTCTCTCTCTCTCTCTCTCTTGCGGCACGTAACAGGGGAAAATAGGGGAGGACGGGGGAAAAGGAGAAAGGGGTGGAGGAGGAGGAGTGAGGAGGAAGGGAAGGAAAGGTGGGAAAGAAGGGAAACACGTCTGAGGAGAAGGAAAGAAGGAGAAGACGACGACGAGCGGCGGAGGAGTGCACTGTGGCTTATAAAGCCTGCGCACGCAGTAGTTGGGAGTATGCTCACCTGTACGTCTCAGCCACCGGCACACCGCACGAACACATCAGCTACTCCGCCTAACCACCAGCCACAACCAACGACCCACGAGCGTGGGCCCTACATGGACCCCACACTTAGGTCCCATACGGACCCACACCCGGGGCCCACATGCACAGTGCCAACCACACACAAGGACATGCAAATAGAAGCCAGCCCACGCCGCCCAAGCCCAAAAGCTCAGAACCACACAACGGGCCTTGAAACAGTAACACCCATCTAGGAATAAAATTCATAAAATGTAAAATGTAAATAATTACAAAATGAATTTTACGGGTGTTACACTTAAGGGTCAAAATGACCCAAATCTTAACCATCGACTTAAATACCCATAGAAAGTACAATAAATTCCCAAAAATTCTAAAACATTAAATTTAGCCTAGATTACATGCATCCTAGGTATTTCTACCATTTTACATGATTTCTACACATTAAATTGAGGATACGTACCTGAAACGAGCTCCGACGACCCTCCAGCTGACTCTGACGAACACCGACGACCCCACACGACCATGGCCACCCTACGATCTTAGAGACATTGCTCCAGAGCTTTCTAGGCCGCCACGAGCCACCACAGTGCCTCCGCTACTCTCCCTCTCTCTCTCTCTCTCTCTCTCTCTGTCGACACACGAAATAGGGGAAATGGAGGAGGATAGGAGGAAGGAAAAGTGGTGGGGAAGGGAGAAGAGTGAGTAGGAAGGGAAAGGAAGGGAAGAAGAGGTGTGCGCCCAAGGAGGAAGAGAAAAAGGAAGAAGAAAAGAAGATGGAGGAGTGCGATGCGGCTGGCTTATAAAGCCTGCGCACGTAGTAGTTGGGAGCGTGCTCATCTACACGTCTCAGCAACCGACACCATACAGGAGCACACCGACCACTGCCCCAACCACCACCCACAATGACCGACCCACGAACGTGGGCCCCACATGGACCCCACACTTGGGCCCATACAAGCACAATGCCACAATGCACAATGTCAATCACGTAAAGGGACACGAAAGCAAAAGCCAGCCCACGAGGTCCAAGCCCAGAAGCACAAATCCACACAACGGGCCTCGAAAACAGTAACACCTGTCTAGAAATAAAATTCATAAAGTGTAAATAATTACAAAATGAATTTTACAGGTGTTACATCCTAACCACCTTAAAAGAAGATTTCGCCTTCAAAATCGCTAGGCAAAAAGGTACGGGTACTAGGCTAGGATGGATTACTCATGTTCCCACGTGGCCACCTCGGCTCCATGATGCCGCCATCGCACCAAAACTAGGGGAATCACCTTATTCAACAACACTTGGTCCTTGTGGTCAACAATCTGGATAGCATCCTGCACAAAGGACAGATCATCCTAAAGCCCTTCTAGCTGAACTGGGATCACATGAGACGCATCACCCAAGCACTTCCTCAGCATGGAGGCATGGAACATGTCGTACATGGACGACATCTTTGGTGGCAGGTCCAACCGATAAGCAACCTCACTGATCTTTTAGGTCATCTGGTATGGGCCAATATAGCGAGAACTCAGCTTGCTATGCATCCTAAAACTCATGACACCCTTGGTCGGCGATATCTTCAGAAACACATAGTCTTTCACCAGAAATTCTAGCAATCTCCGCCTCTTGTCGGCATAGCTCTTCTACCGACTTTGTGCAGCCAACAGCCTACTACAGATCAAATCCACCTTGTCCACATACAGCTGTACAAGCTTAGGGCCAATCAACTGATGCTCGCCCACCTCGCTCCAGCAAACCGGCGATCTGCATGGCCTACCATACAAAGCTTCATATGGTGCCATCCTGATGCTTGAGTGATAACTATTATTGTAGGAGAACTCAATCAGTGGCAAATGGTTCTCCTAGCTCTCATGAAAGTCTAAGGTACATGCTGTGAGCATATCTTTTAGTGTCTAGATAGTCCTCTCTATCTGACCATCCGACTTAGGATGAAATGCTGTACTATAGTTGAGCATAGTGCCAAAGGCCTCCTGTAGAGTTCTCCAGAACCTTGAGGTGAACCTCGTGTCTTTGTTCGACACGATGGACACCAAAAAACCATGTAGCCTCACAACCTTGGATAAATACAACTTTGCTAAGCGGTGCATCTGAAGCTTCACTCGAATGGCCAGGAAGTGAGCAGACTTAGTTAGCCAATCCACGATCACCCACATGGTGTCGTTCTTCCTCTGAGTCCGTGGCAAACCAGTCACGAAGTCCATCGAAGTGTGCTCCCACTTCCACATAGAAATATCCAATGGCTGCAAGGTCCCTCTCGATCTCTAGTGCTCTACCTTGACCAGCTGGTAGGTGGTACACCTTGCCACACGGTCAGTAACATCTCTTTTCATACCAGGCCACCAAAAATTCGGCTTCAAGTTTCGATACATCTTCGTACTCCTAGGATGAATAGTGTACCTAGACTGATGTGCTTCAACTAGAAACCTTTGCCTGGTGTAGACACCCCGATTTTGAGGTGACCCAGAGATGAGTATCCTTATGTTGCTTTGGATGTGATCAACCCTTAAACCAAGCCCCAAACCTATTAGCAAGCCAGAGCCCCAATCAGAGAAACCTGTGAGCTGAGTTGGCGCACCAACTAGGCGCACCTTGCAGGAGCACCAAGCAGGCGCACATCACTGGCTCACCAAGCAGGCACCCAGTCTTTTCCAGGCTACGGCTGCAGACCTTCCATCTTCCAGGCTGTTACTCTTGCAAACGAATGTGCCAATGAATATTCGATGCTTTTCGTTTGCAAGTTTCTTTGTTTCTCATGAGTTACCTATCCATGGATCCCTATAAAAGGACCTCCATAGCAACCATTTGAAAAAAAATCCCTTTTTTGGGAGAGAATTCTGGTGCTGAAATCTGAGAAACAGATCTGCACTGAAGCAAGTTTTTGCATGAGTTCCTCCTTCCACCCAACAACCTATATTTGTGTTCTGGAGCTCTTCCTTGCATCCTAAAGCATCCTTGGTCCTTCCAAAGCAACAAGGATCATCTTATTTCTGATATTTCAAGAAGGAAACATCATAAGAGGTAAGCTTCCTACCCCCTCTTTTCTCTTTTGAATGCCATTCTTAAAATGTGATAGAACATGCTTAAAATTCATGATATATGATGTTTTGCTCTATGATTCATGAAATCTTGTATTAAACATGTTTGCTAGCCTCATGCTAAATAATCTCCATGTTATCTTCTTTTTTTATATCTAGCATAAGCTTGCATGTTGTCATCCTTTATCATGTTTTCTTTGCATAATATGTTGTCATGCATCTATATGCTCTCATAGAAGCATGCTTTCATATGCCATGATTGTCACATATCCATGTCCTTTTGGCATTTTGCATGCTCTCGTTCATGCATAAACCCATCAACATGTTTCATTCTTAATGCATAATTTACATGGTGTTTCTTGATACTATGCATTCACATCATGTTTCCAGTATGTAGTCATGATATCTGCATCGTACTGTCTGCATAAATCATTTTGCCCACTGGCAGTTCTGGGTTGGGTTCTGGATCAGTAGCAGTCTGAACCAAAACCTGGGGCGCACCAATCTGGCGCACCTTCCAAGCGCACCAGACAGGCGCACCTAACCAGAGCACCAGTCTGGCGCATACATCTGCTGCACAGACTGGTCAGAGGGCATTTTGTATATGCGTTTTCATGGTTTTCTGAATGACTTCCAGTGTGATTTCTGTTTTCAATGATTCTCTGGTATTCTATGATTATGCCTGATCGCTTTTGCTATGGATTTATGGGTTTTGCTCTGTTTTTCTTGATCTATCCATGTGGACTTTGGTAGGCTGCATTTTGCACACTTTGTCCTATACGGAAAGCTTGTGCTTCAGCTCATAATCCAGAGGCTTGGATGATCTGGTTTCCCTCACTTTAGTTGCATTAGGGTGACTTTGTGTGAGGCCATTGGCCCTTGAACACAGGGTCCACCAACTCTTGCATATGCATATGATTTGGTTTCCTCGAGACTTTGCAGCTTTCCTGAATGCATCTCTATAAGATTTAACATTGCATGTTTGCTCTGTTTTGACTCTGCAACATTCTGGCCCACCTAGGCGCACATAGGTGGCGCACCAGATTGACTCACCAATCTGGCGCACCAAATCAGCACACTGCCCTGTTTTCTGCATACAGCATGCTTTCATATCTTTTATCATGCTTTCTCGACTAGCTTTCTCTTGGGTTTTTTCCCTGGTTTTCTCCTGGATTTACTAGGAAGGCACACTTCGTTCTTCTTGCTGTTTTATTGTGTTTTAATTTGCATTTGCATATAGAGCG